>WBZZ01006972.1:67500-77500 GCA_019918135.1 Paulinella micropora | reverse complement strand
GGCAGTTCCAACACTTCCAGACGGACCGGTATGTTCAATGAAAATACTGGTCCAGAAATAGACCGGTATGTTCAATGAAAATACTGGTGGCACCGACGGGAATCGAACTGGCGACAGGGCCCAGATGGTAGAACTTGACCACTGGGCTATCACGGTGTCCAATAATAATAATAATAATAATACTAATAATAATAATAATAATAATAATAATAATAATAATAATAATAATAATAATGATAATAATAATAATGATAATAATAATAATAATGATAATAATAATAAGGATACTAACAAGTTATATTAATAATAATAGTAATAACAATAATAATAATAATAATAATATTAATAATAATAATAATAATAATAATGATAATGATAATAATAATAATAATAATAATAATAATAATAATAATAACCACAACGATAATAATAATAATAGTGCTTCTCTGTCAATGGCTGATGCAAATCTGCACATGCGCGTCCATCGTCTCACCCGTGAGGGGAGTACGAAGAATTGACGATAGGCTCTAATGACACCCCCGCACGGGCAGTTCCAACACTTCCAGACGGACCGGTAATAATAATAATAATAATAATAATAATAATAATAATAATAATAATAATAATAGTGCTTCTCTGTCAATGGCTGATGCATTTCTGCACATGCGCCTCCATCGTCTCACCCGTGAGGGGAGTACGAAGAATTGACGATAAGCTCTAATGACACCCCCGCAAGGGCAGTTCCAACACTTCCAGACGGGCCGGTATGTTCAATGAAAATACTGGTCCAGATGGATCGGTATGTTCAATGAAAATACTGGTGGCACCGACGGGAATCGAACTGGCGACAGGGCCCAGATGGTAGAACTTGACCACTGGGCTATCACGGTGTCCACAATAATAATAATAATAATAATAATAATAATAGTGCTTCTCTGTCAATGGCTGATGCATTGCTGCACATGCGCCTCCATCGTCTCACCCGTGAGGGGAGTACGAAGAATTGACGATAAGCTCTAATGACACCCCCGCAAGGGCAGTTCCAACACTTCCAGACGGACCGGTATGTTCAATGAAAATACTGGTCCAGACGGACCGGTATGTTCAATGAAAATACTGGTGGCACCGACGGGAATCGAACTGGCGACCTGGCCCAGATGGTAGAACTTGACCACTGAGCTATCACGGTGTCCTAATAATAATAATAATAATAATAATAATAATAATAATAATAATAATAATAATAATAATAATAATAATCAGTAATAATCATAAGAACAATAACAATAATACCAATAATACCAACGATAATAATAGGAATAAGTATAATAATAATAATAATAATAATAATAATAATAATAATAATAATAATAATAATAATAATAACAAGGATGCTCAACGATATATATATATATATATAATACAATATAACAAGAATAATAATAATAGTAATAATAATAATAATAACAATAACAATAACAATAATAATAATAATAACAATAACAATAATAATAATAATAATAATAATAATAATAACAATAACAATGATAACAATAATAATAATAATAATAATAATAATATAATAACAACAATAATAATAATAACAAGAATAACAATGATAGTAATAGGAATGATAATAATAACAAGAATAACAACCCTACACACCATACCGGACGGCCCAATACAACCCTTAAGTGGCATCCCACCTGGTACGGCCACGTCTTTTTCAAATTCGTGCTCAACCTCAAACTGTGTAATCCCACTCTGTGCGAAGAGGAGTCAACCTAGATAAAAGACCACCACGCCACCCTTCAGTTGCAATACCGACTCCCAGCAGTAACCCATCTTCGCTTAAGTGGCATCCTGCCATTAACTTTAGGCGGTGGTGCTATTGGACCAAGGCAGAGCGAGAGCTCAACAGGCGGCTCAAGCTTTTTTTGATAACGTCGAAAGTCTTATTAATAAAGAGATGTCTGCTTGCTAGACTTGTGCCAGAACCGGTACCACTTGTTCGTCCGGACATCTGACTGGGAAAAAAATGATGCATACGCACCCCACCACTCCTATTACACCAATGGCGACCATTGCGGCCACGAGCGGTTCCATTTTCTTTTCCCATCAATCAGTTGCACTTTAATTTAAAAAAAAAACGCTTTTGTCTCCCTAATGTTTTAGTTGTGCACCGCCGCTGCCGCGCACGTTGCACTCGTGCAGGTGGCGGAAGAACGCATAGTAGATGCAGACGTCATACACGCCCGAGCGGAACCCGCGCTTGCCCGGCGTGTAGGTCCTGGGCAAGTACTCCTGGCCGCCAAGCCTTTCCGCCAGAGACTGGTCGTCCAGCGTGATCGTGAACTTCAGCAGGTCGTCCTTGCCGCAGATCAAGGGCTGATCGTTGAGGTCAGTGAAAGTCACAGTCACGACGATTGTACCTGCCTGGACGTTGGCGGCCGTGCCGGTCTTGCTCGCCAGCGAGATCTTGATGCCCTTGCTCTTGAGATACGAGTTTCTGGCCAAAAGCGTGTTGATGACTGTCCACGCACCAGTCGCGTGCATCTCGTAGTGCCACGTGCTGAAGTTAATGGACGCAAGCGTCTTGTCCTCGTCGACGTCCGCGATCGCTACGATCACACCCTCGTACCTGAACGTCATCAGGTTAGTGCTAGTGATGGTGATGCTGATGGACGGCGCCAGTTCCAGCGTGGTCTCTGTCGGCGCGGCGGCAGTGTTGAACACGAGGCGTTCCCGTGCTCTCACGAAGTGCTTGTAGCCGTCCATTTCGCAGTCGAGCATGCCCCGCAGGTCGTTTGAGAACGGGATCACGTACGTGTTGTTGCTGTTGGCAAAGATTTCGTTGAACAGTTCGTTGGCAGTGTGCTCCCTGAAATAGCGCTCGTTCACGGGAGTGCCCTGACCAAGCTGGCTGCGCCCTTGTACATCTTCCAGATCGATCGTCGCGGTGTCCCCGAGCGCTTCACACTTGAGCAGGCGCCCGGTCGCTTCATAGGCGCGGTCCGGGTTGTAGGTGATGGTGCCGGCGCTGTAGCCGGTCTGGAGGCCAGAGCGGCGCAGGTACACGAACAAGGCGCCCGAGCGGTGGTTGAACTGGTCCAAATCGACAGTGACCCTGGACGACGGCTGCATCACTTTGCCATGATCGATGAACTGCACGTAGTCCAGGTATTGATGGCGCAAAGTCTTGCCGATCTTGTCCGGGTGCTTGCCCACCAGCAAACAGTTAGGCATGATCGTGGACGAGGAGATCAAACGCACTTCCTCCAGCGTCGCGGTACAAGGGACGGTTTGCGTCGTCTGGTCCTCGACGAAGATCGAGCCGCGCGGGTAAAATCGGACCTCTAGGTCCCCCTTCAAGTGGCTCGAATCGATTTGAAGTCCGTTGAGGAGCAGGTGCACGATCGGCAGGTAAAACCACTGGACGTCGCCGCTGCTCCACACGCGCGAGCTCAGGCGGCAGTACATGTTCTGGTTGAGCATGTCGTTGATGCTTGCCAACGCCTCTTGGCTCAGGGTGTTCATCAGCATATGCAAGACATCACCATAGTATCTAGCTAACTCTTGGCCACTGAGCCTTTCGTAGAATTCGATGCGTTCAAACCAGTGGGTTACGGGCAGGACGCGGGAGTCGGTCGGCGTGCCGGTGGCCGCAAACTTGATCTCGAAGCGAAGGGTGGCATCCTCGATGGCTCCCGGGGAGTTGTTCTCGAGGATGAACGAGAAGTAGGCAGTGTTATCGAGCGCGGGGGTGTTGGGCTTGGGCGTCATGATGGTCTGCGTCCAGACGGGGCGCGTGGACATCTTGACGATATGATTCGGGGCAACCACGACCGTGGCGCCCGTCACCGGGTCGCGGTCATTGGCATGCACGAGCATAGTCTTCTTTCCGGGTGGGGGCATTACAGCCCCCGTATATGCTCGCTTGCAGCCGAACATCTTTGGCGTCGGTTTGATTAATATAAGGCAACCAGAAAATAAATGTATTTTTTCCGGACATGATTATGGCGGCCGAGATTGCGACTGCCCCGATCGCGAGCGGCACGGTCACGCCCATCGTCCGCGCGGCCTTCTGCCGGTCCTCCTTGTTGTGTTGCTTGTTCTCTCGGTCTTCATACTTGCGCAGGCCGATGCGCGCGCGCTTGGCGGCGTGCTCGTCCGCCTTGGTTTGCTTGGCCTCTTGCTTGGCCGTCTCTTTCTCTTGCCTTTCTTCCTTCTTCGCGGCCTGCTTGGCCGTCCGGCGTTCCTTTTTCCGCTAGTTTTTTAATACGTAATGACCGTGCATATTTTTGCCAAGAGAGCAGCAATTTCTCCAAGGAAGGCTTGGTCCTGGCACAACTGTCTTTTAGCCACGAGGCGCTGCTGCAGCTGCTGGAGCTGCTGCGTGGGCGCGCGGAACTTGCAGGCGAGTTCGGCCCAGATTCCTGCCTCGGAGCGCACAAAGTCAGCGAGCTTGCCGTCCTTCCAGGCAGGCAAGAACCATGTCTGTACGGCCTCAACCTGTTGTTCAAGACCTAGTCTCTCCAACTGCTTCAGTTCCTTGATCTCCTCGAGCCGCAACAGCCCGTACTTTTGGAACACCATCTCCAGCGCACCGAACAGCTGCGCCAGCGCTTGTCTCTTGGTCTGCTGGGGGGAGGACATCGTCGAGCGGCACGTAGGCGTCTAGGTCGACGGCGGGCTGCTTTTTTGCTCTCGCTCTTTTCAGCAGCACTAGCAGGACCGCTAGCACAAAGACCAGAATTCCCCACACGGCCAGGGCTTCTTTCGGTGTCACGACAGTCGTGGTCATCTTCTTAAGTGAAGGACCACAAGTTTTAATTTTTGCTCTTTTAGAAGCGGTAGTGGCCCTCGCCGGCCGGGTTCAGGTAGTTTTCGTAGGCGTATTGCGACACGATCTCTGAGAGCGCGCCGAGCATAAAGAGCTGCTTGCACGTGTCACCAGGCGCCATGTTCAGGCCGTAACCAGCCAACAGGCCGGGCATCACGCTGTAGATCAAACCGCCGCCAACCACGGTGCAGGGCCAAGGATGGGTAACGGGCCAGCCGGCCCTCTTGCGTTGAATTGAGCACGCGGGACTGCAGCAGGTCCACGACCGTGGTCGTTGCGGCCGCGATGATGGCCATGCCTACCGACTTGTCGACGGTCACGCCTCTGAGCCCGGGCACGCCCGCAAAAGAGATAGGAGCGTCCGTTTGCACTAGTACCGGCGTCGCAAAGTAGGCGAACGCCGCAGCAGTAGCACTGCGCGCGATGTTCTCCATACTGAAGGTGTCGCTGACGGTCCCGGCAATCTCGTCCATCTTTTTTTTCCCGTATTAAAAAACAGCGCCACAGAATTTAATATTTATTTATTGGTTTACTGTCGGAGGGGCTGGGGTGTCTAGGTCTACTGCTGCTAGCACGGCAGAGGTGTTGCGGGCGTGCGCGATGGCCGCGGTTTGCGCCGTGATCAAGGCCAGCTCGGTAGCGGGGTCGAGCCTCGTCATGCCGATGCCGGCCTTGAGCTTGGCCCGTTCGAGCAAGAAGAGCCACCGCTCGTTGGCAAAGCACTCGTCGGTCGTGCCGGCAATCTGGTAACGTGTGCGGCTCGACACCAGGCGCTCGAGGCACGTCAGCCCTTGCTTCAGGGCCACGTTGGACATCTGGTCCACGGCCGAGTCGTCCAGCGCCTCTTCGGCCTCCTCCAAGATCGTGGGCAAACGCGCGCGGGCCACCTTGCGCAGAGCACGTGGTTCGCAGGGGATCCCTGCCTTTTTGAGCTTGGGCGCAATCAGCTCCAATTTGCCGTAGGCGCACAGGAGCCGGTAAGCAGGGTCGTCGCGCAAGGGCACCGTCTCGGCCTCCTCAAACCGCGGCTGCGTCAGCGGCGGCTGGCGTTCTTTGGCCACGCGCCGTCTTTTCTTGGGAGGGGGCTGAGTCGCAGGAGGGGCCTCTTGTTCTGGTGGCAGCGCCTCAACCTCCGGCAGCAACTCATAAGGCCTGCGCCGCCTAGGTGGAAGTTGCTCGAGTACGGGGGCAGCATGACAATTTTGGAATTCCGGCGGGTGGGAGGGGTCCGGGACTGGGCGCTACCTCTAGCCAAAAGACAGCCAGTCCAAAACATTTTATTGCGCCTAACCAAGGCAAATCCTACGTCATCAAACGCCTTTCGCGGCTTCCGGGACTGCGTCTACTTTCTGCTTCTTGACGCGCGCGGACGAAGACGAGTGCTTGCTCTTGCGCTTGATCACCTTTTGCGCGCACACACTCTCCTGCCGCTCGAGCGGCACGGGCGCCAACTCTTCTTCCTCCTTTTCGGCGGCTGCGCTCGACGAGACGATGGCGAATTTCAGGTAGTTTGCGCCACGGCTAAACACCAGCACGAGTGGCCCGTCCTTGTTGAGCCCGAGCATCACGCGCCCCTTCTTGCGTTCCTGGAAGGACGAGGCCTTGAGGATCTTCTTAACAGTGTCGAGCGAGTAAAAAAGCCCGTCTCCCGCCTGGCCGTTCGGGTTGGCGCGCATCCTTGGCCGCTCGACTTCGGTATTCGTAACGACCCCTGATAGGTAAGTACTGCTCTTGCGCTGTTCCGAGACGTCGAGCAGGCAGGACTCGGTGACCAGCCGGTCGTCGACGACGTAGAAGCGCGCGTGGCTGTTGGTCTTGTGGTGGTGCCTGGCCAACGCAGTCGAGCTCACGTCGGCCAGCTGGTCGCACCGGATGATGTTGCCGTCGGTCGCGACCATGTCCGCCGGCACGCGCAGGTTGGAAAGGGTGCTGTTGTGTTCGAAGCTCTTGCCTTCGTTGTACATCTTGAGGGTCAGTTCGTTGTCGCTGTCCAGCGAGAGCTCCAGGGTCATCTCGGGCCGGTACTGCGTCAGCCAGCTGGCGACTTCCTTGAGATCGATGCAGAAGACCGCGCGCACCTTGCCAGAGCCAACTGTACATACTCGCCTTGTTCTTGTTCAAAGGGCACCCACAACTCGGCGCTCACGCCGTCGGCGACACCGACGAGCCCGAGGCCGGTCGGCGCGGCGTCGATCGTGGTTTCGAGCAGAACGGGTGCCAGGCACTCGACAGCCCGGCGGAACGAAGGTCCGCCACTCTTGGTGCGCCAGAGAAACACGACTCCCATCCTACTAGCAGAGAACTTCAAAAGTGACAAGGCCCTTGAGCTTTTTTTTGACTGCTGCTTTTTTTTGAAGGAAGCCGATTTAAATCAGTCGCGATTTAAATCGGCACTTGCTTTCAAATCGCGAGAGGATTTCTCACCTCACAAAATGTCTGTTCAATTGATCAAGGGCGGGGGTGTGGGTGGCAAGCAGCTAGCAGTCAAGTTCAATCCGGCCGAGGACTTGGAGAAAATCAAGTTGCAAGGTGAACCTCGGGCGGCGTATGGGTCTATTTTCGCCAACGTCGTGTACGAAGGCAAGGCACTGACCCTCTTGTTTCCACCGCTGGTCGTGGCCTGGGACCCTTCGAGCTTCCAGGACTCCAAGAAGGTGACGATCGATCTGAGTTTCCGCGAGGCCACGACCCACTCGAGCGTGCTGGAGGCCTACCAAACCATCAAGGCCATCGACGAAAGGGCCTGCGCGCTGGTCGTGCAGGCCAGGGACAAGCTGCTGCCCACCGTTAAACGAAGCGGCCCCCTCGCAAAAACAGACCAGGAAATCAAGTCTTACTACCAGGCATGCACCAGGCCCAGCACCAGCGCCAAGAGCGACAGGGCGTGGCCCGCGCGCATGAGCTGCACGCTGACGGGCGCCAAGATCCTGGGGGAAGAAGGAGACAACCAGTCGATTGCCAAGGGCGACGTCGTCCGGTGCCTAGTCCAAGTGACCACCCTCTGTTCGCCCCAGGAGAAAGTTTCGCTGGGCTTCAGGATAGTCCAGCTGCGAAAAATCACGGACGGCCTGCCCTACCCAGACATCAGCCTGACCGAAGAAGAGGCCTACGGCGTGGCGCTCAGGGAAGACTTGGGAGCCGACTCAAATGCGATGCAAATCGAAGAGGAGTTTGTTTAATTCAAAAAGAAAATGATTTCAAGCCACACAAACAGCACAGTCGGCCGGCCCCAGGGCCTTGCTAGCGGCCTGGGTTCTTACATAATAAGTTGTTTTGAGGCCTAGCTGCCACGCGTAAAAATGACAGCTGCTGACTTTTCTTTCGTTGGGATTGGTCATGTGCAAGTTGAGCGACTGTGAGCCGCAAACAAACGGGCCGCGGTCGGCCGCCAAGTGCAGCTGCACGCGCAAGGGAATCTCCCACACAGTCTTGTAGATATTGCGGAGGTCTTCTGGCATGCATCTTTGCACGCTCCCGCCGTCGGCGATGATTTTATCACGGAGCTGGTCGGTCCAGAGCCCGCGCTCTTCTAGCTCGTGCACCAAGTGCCTGTTCCACACAACGTGCTCGCCCGAAAGCGTCCTGCGCACGAAGACGTTCGAGTGGGCAGGCTCGAACGATTCGAAGTTGCCTAAAATCTGAGCAGTCGTGCCAGTCGGCATCAAAGCGATGAGCTGCGAGTTGCGCAGCCCGTACTTGGCGATGCGCTGGCGGAGCGAGTCCCAGCGGTCGTCCGTCTGTGGCTTGCCGGGCCACAGATCGAACTGCAGGAGCCCCTGGCTAGCGGGAGACCCGCCGAAACTCTTGCAAGCCCCCTTCTCCTGTGCCAGCTCGCTCGAGGCCCAGAGCGCCGCGTAGTACAGTTCATGCGCGATCTTGACATTGAGCTTTTGTGCCTCGACAGATTCGAACGGTATCCTGAGCAGAGCAAACACGTCGGCCAGGCAGTTTACGCCCAGGGCCACCGGACGGTGCAAGAGCCTGAGGTTGCTGCGTTTGGCTTCCTCTGTGGGGTATTCAGTAATGTCTACGACGGTGTCGAGATTCCTAATTGCTACACGTACGCACGACCGCAACAGCTCGAAATCAAAGGACTTGCGGTCCTGCGACACGAACTTGGGCAGCGCAACCGAAGCCAAGTTACAAACACTGTGCTCAGCCGGCGAGCTGTATTGGACTACTTCTGCACAGAGGTTACTGCAGCGAATCGTCCCCAGGTTTTTTTGGTTCGACTTGGCATTCACCGCGTCCTTGTACATAAAATAAGGAACGCCGCCCGACTCGATCAAATTTTGATGACTCGAATGGCAAAGCCGACAGTAATGAACCGGAGTGGGCGAGGAATTTACATATGTAAGTTTTGGTCAAAATTCACGTAGAGACGGGTCCCCAACTTTTCCAAACTTGAATTCAATGGTTGTCAAGACTACATAAGATCGTTTAGATCCGGATGATTGACGTATCTGAAAGCTCTAGTGTGACACTGGAACTTTAATTGAGCAAATATTAGTCTGAGAACTCTATTGAAAGACCCTACACTATGAAACACCGTAGGGCCATGAAATTAAATATTAATATGATATCCCAGGGATCAGGACCGTTTGCAGCCAAAATGATATTAATAATATTATTAGCATATGCATTAATAGTAACTACATATGTTATTAAGTTTGCTCAGTTTTACGCAACAGTCACTGAGGCTCAGCTTTCAAGTAATAGACTCTTGAACTTGACTTACAATGCCGCGCCACTCGCGATCGTAGGCTAGTGTTGAATAAAATATTATATTATGATAATCGGCGGCCACAACGCGGCTGGCCCGGCTGATCATGTCAGGCGCCTCATGATTCCTGAAAGTTCAGGCCCGGGATTTATTAGTAATAAAATAATTAATCATAGTATTCGAGTCCCACTCAGCTCTATGAGTGGCCGCGCCGCTCACGGTGACCTGTCATCTAGTACATATATTGAACCTGTGCTTGCGTAGAAAAAAAAAAAAAAAAAAAAAAAAAAAAAAAAAAAAAAAAAAAAAACCTCCGTGACTCACGAGTCTGAGCCATGATCAATCATATCATGTGTGTGGGATGATGGAGCCTGAGGGGCTGTAGCAGCTGAGGCCGATTCAGAATTCGAAGGAGGCAGGCGGCCTTCAAAGGC
>WBZZ01006972.1:40000-62500 GCA_019918135.1 Paulinella micropora | reverse complement strand
CCTTTGCGACATCTCATCTATCTATCTATCCATCTATCTATCTATCTATCTATCTATCTATCCATCTATCTATCTATCCCATTTCTTGTCTATCCATCAGTCTCTGTGCTTCTGCATTTATGGACCTGTCTATCTAATCTTTTACCTCCAGCGTGGCTGTGTATCTATCTACCTATCTATCCATTTACCTACCTACCTGCCTACCTGCCTGCCTGCCTACCTACCTACCTACCTATCTAATTACAATATCTTAACATGCATGCTGGTTGCAGTTCCCGTAGATAGACAGACAGACAGACAGATAGACAGACAGACAGACAGATAGACAGACAGACAGACAGACAGATAGATATCTATCTATCTATCTATCTATCTATCTATCTATCTATCTATCTATCTATCTGTCTATCTGTCTGTCTGCCTGTCTGTCTGTCTATCTATCTATCTATCTATCTATCTATCTATCTATCTATCTATCTATCTGTCTGTCTGTCATCTGTCTGTCTGTCTGTCTGTCTGTGTCTGTCTTAGTCACCCCAAAGTTTATAGAAAGCCAAGTAGTACAGCAAGTCAATATTGAGGCAAACTATGGAGTGCAGTATATATATATATATATAATATTGTATATACAAAAAAAAAAAAAAAAAAAAACTTGAAAAAGAAAAGAAAGAAAGAAAGAAAGATGCCAGAACCGTTGCGCTTGCCCCAGCCACAGCCTAAGTTGCTCTTCTTTTGGTGTTTAAATGAATCTATGTATGTAATATGCTATGTGTGTTGTATGTTCAATGTTTACATATAATACTCACTCGTGGTCCGGTAAACCCCTGTTATTAAATAACTATTTCCGAAAGAAAATACAAGTCATTGCCGCTTACAGCACTTGAAGAATACAAGTTAATGTTCTTGTCTCGTGAAAGGTTCGGATATCACCGAACATCAATCCAACGTAGAGGAGACAGAGTTGTATACCCGCTTTTACGAATCATCCGTGGCAGCGATGATTATGATAAGAAGATCATAGTTTATGACTGATATGTGACTCGGCGCCCTTACTCAGCGTCCTTTTTAGGTTGTATTATTACTACTAATGTTAATATCATCTTATTCCTAGTAGTTAAGTTTATCGGTAAAAAGCTTACTCAAACCTTTAAGCATCAGCTGCGTTGAAGGCTGAGCGGCCCCGCTGGTGCTCTCAGTGATACGTGGCATGATGTTTCTGCGTTGAAGTTGTACTACTAAGTATACAGAAGCCACCGGGTGGTAGTTCACGGTAACAGGCGGCTGAGAAGCCTATGAGAATCCCCCCGTTACGTGACGCAAACTGAACACTCAGTGAAGTTTAATTAGAAAATACCGTCACCATTAGGTCGGAACTGCATGAAAGTTAAGTTAACTCAGTGTCTATCCTTGGCACACTGAGTTCACTTGAAATTAGACTAAACTTGAGTAATTAGTCCTAGCCTCACTGAGCTATTGTATTATCCCGCCAATTTTTATGCAGCGCAAGCCGCACTGTTCAAGTTCAATAATACTTGCCGACCGGGCCATTCGTTGAATTGCCGGCAAGTATTTTATTGAACTTGAACAGTGCGGCTTGCGCCGGCTGCATAAAAATGCCAGTTGGCGGGATAATCATGACAATACTAGGCGGCTGAGGCTAGGACTTGTAGGCATCACCCCCCGGATAGCCGGTAAAAAGTACCTTTTCCTGGTGACAGGTGCACCAGCTTGTTTTTCAGTATTATTTGTCCGGATTGGACCTGATGCCATTTTATTCCTGGTCTGTTGCAGATTTCCTTTTTGGCTTCACTGAGCTAATACAACGAGACATCATCCTCATTCTTGAGGAATGTGTTTGGTTGTATTACCGACTTTTTACGAGCTATCGTTGGGGGCATTACATTTGGAGTCCACATCACTAGGGTGATTTCTTTCTGCTTTGCCACACAGGCAACAGAGTGAATTTTCACTGACCTGTCTCACACGGGGACGTCAGACGAAAACAAATACTCCAAGACAGCTCCCTCATAACTCTTTCACAAAACAAATAATTTGATTGATCTCAAGCAGGTGTCTCGTACCCTCTAGCCCAATCCATATCTGTGTGCTCACAAGGAGACATCAGATACAAACTCTCTGTCGTTCTTGCTGTTCTCACACAGAGACCAAGAAGAAGGAGGTGGACAGAAGAGTGAAGGAACACACACAAAACACAAACAAGCATAGGGACAGGAGCGCAACACTCTACCCTTCTAGTTTGTGCATTTATCTGCATTATCTCACACATACGTCAGAGTATTTTGGCAACTCTCTAATCGTTTTCTAAAGGTAAGTCTGAGAACCTATCCGACCGACTGTCGACTTCTCAAGGAGAGCTTTTCTAGCTTCTCTATTACTATCTGTGTGTAGGTCCAAGTGCCTCATACTAGATACAATATAGAAAAGAAGGAGGAGAAAGTAATCTGAGTAAGGAGAACAAGAAATCGGAGAAAGTCTCAAGGACTATTTTTCTCAAACAAAAACATACAAACAGTGTTTCATAGAGGACAGGGAATCTTATCCTACCCTCTCTATTAGTTTCTCTCTTCACTAGTCAATCGACTGAAGGAGGAACAGAACACAAACGAACAAAAACCAAACATAGGAGCTGACACTGTCCTCCTGTTGATCACTACTACGACATCATGTCGACAGAGACCGCCGAAGTGAGTGAATTCTCGGAGGCAGATCAAAGAAGAGAAGAAGAAGAAGCAGGAGGAGGAGGAGGAAGAGGATTGAATGAAGGAGGAGGAGGAGGATTGAATGAAGGAGGAGGAGGAGATGAAGGAGTAGGAGGAGGAGTAGAAGAGGGCTGGGATGATGAAGGAAGATATGGAGGAGACGAAGATGAAGGAGGATTTGAACAAGAAGAGACGGGAGGAGGAGGAGCATATGGTAATCCCTTACCACCTGCCTACACGGGAGGAGGAGGACGAAAAATGATCGACTTGATTCATAGTGATGGAGAGGAGATCACAGTGGAGGAACAACAGTGGGTGCAAGACCACTATGACCTCACTAAAGAAGAGTTTGATAACAAGATGGGGGTAGAGAAGGACACCTATGTGTGGATCCCTCAGCATCAAAGAAGAGAGAAAAGTCGTGCTAAAAAGGATGTCTATATCCTATTATCAAACACAGCACAGCTCCTCGGCAAACTGGTCTCTGATCCAGAAAAGAGAAAGAAGATACAGCATATCAAGTTTGGGGACTCACACACCCACCTTGAATTACTCGATGCTATCTTTGGGGTGTACACTCAAACCCTGATTTGGGAACGTTCATACGGCCCACGATGTGAGGGTTACCTCCAGTACACACACCCAAGAGCAATAGCCAGATTCCTCGCGACTGGTCAGGAGGCAGTCGATGTAACAAAAATGAAGACCAATCTGGGTTCGAAAAACTCGAGTGGCATATTTCATTTTTTTACGATGGAAATGAAGGCCTTGGAGGAGGGGAAGGCAGAGATGGAAAAAAGCATTAAGGCAGCAGGAGAAACTCATCCTGTGATTGATGAGTTAGAGAAGACTGACAGAGTTCTGACCAAGATCAGACTGTTGATGGGTGCGTTACTGCATAAGGAGGCATGTAAGAGATGGATTCCCACCAAGGATCACTCTGTCCTTAAATCACTTAGTAACGCACCACCGGTCGCCAACAAAGCAGGTGTTGACCAATATGTGGAGAAATATAATTTTCTCAGATCTGCTTCTGAATTGGTGGCCTTTATCACTCATGCTCAAAAGCTGGTGATATCTGAGAAGAAGAAGGCGAAAGAGAAGGCGGAGTTTGAGAAGACGATGAGACTGGAAAGAATGAAAGCAAAAGTGAGTGGTGCAAAGACACACCCTCCGACATATTTTCCCCCAGCAGCTCCTGCCCCTGGTCTCATCCTCTCCCGACATTAGAAGAAGGAAGGAGAGTACTGCGGAATGAAAAATTCTATTCGGTCATTGACCTTAAGAATGGCTTCTGGCAGATACCACTGGAGCAAAAGTCCAGATGGCTGACGGCGTTTGTGGTGGGTATGGAAATATACCAATGGAAAGTGCTTCCGATGGGCCTCAAGCAAGCCCCAGGACTTTTCCAGAAGGCGATGCAGAAGATGTTGAGCAGTCAGTACGATGATTTGTCTGACGGAGGCTTTATGAGAAGGCGGGGACAGCAGGCGGGAGAATATGCATTTTGCTATATCGATGACATTATCGTATACTCTAACACAATGGAGGAGCATATCGATCATTTGTCCGATATATTCAGGCGCATCGGAGCTTTTGGCCTGAAGTGCAATCTAAAGAAGTGTCAACTTGCCAAGACGAGTGTGACATACTTAAGGTACGAGATCTCCCATAATCGAGTCTCGATATCCAAAGAGAAGAGGGAGGAGATTATGAATCGACCGATACCAAAGAACCGCACTAAATTGCACTCATTCCTTGCGATGGCGCAATACTATAGCCAGTTTATACCCGATTGGGGTGCAACACGGGCTAAGTTGGAGAAAATGATAGATTTTGGAGACTTTGAGAAGTGGGGCGAAGAGGCTTTGCAAGCGTTTCATGCGCTCAAAGATCTTATTTATAAAGACCCGAAAGACGGAGGACTGGTGTTAACGATGCCCGACTTTACGAAACAATTCGTAGTCGATACAGACGCATCTAAGTTTGCGATTGGGACTGTATTACAACAAGAGGATGAGGAGAAGAAATTACGCCCAATCATGTTTATTAGTAGGAAGTTGTGTGCGGCGGAGAGAAACTATTGCACAAGGCAAAGAGAGGCGTTAGCGGTGGTGTGGGCCCTCAAGAGGCTCAGAGAGTATTTGTGGGGAGGACCTCAATTTACTGTCAGAACTGATTATCATAACCTGTTATGGTTGATGAATCATGAACAGACTGGACGGCTGGCGCGGTGGCAAGCGTTCTTGTCTTGTTTCGATTTACAATGGTCCATCTACCGGGAAAGCGAAATGTGGTCGCTGATAGCCTCTCTAGGCTAGAGTTTAACTCAGAAGTATCGGCGTTGGTGTCCACGGTGGAGATGGAAGACTTGTCCACTGACAAGGTGTATGAGGTCAGCCACATTGAGGCGATGGAGATGGCGAGTGGAGTCCGATATGACCGCACAGGTCTACGGTACAGTCCACAAGGCCCGGATCACGGGATATGTTGTGAGCTACATACCCAGGAGGACGCTGAGTGGTCCTATGAGGTATATGAGAATGCGAAGGCAAACATAAAAGAGGAAGAGGAGACGCAGGATGTTTATGCGGAGCCTCCTCAAGAGCGGAGAAGTGACCTAGACGATGACCCGGAAAGAATCGGGGTACGGCTAGAAGATGGTACTATCCATATAGCCTCGCCTACCGCATGGAGGCAACAACAGGCTCAAGATCCGGAGTTTAAGGAACTCATACAGTTATATCAGAACCCGGATGAGCTGAAGATGACGAAAGCGATCAAAGATCAGATGAAGGAGATGGGATGGAGAGATGGTCTACTGTGGTACAAGGGCCTTCACGGTCGCTATGCGTCACAGCAGGACAAATGGACCCTTTGGGTACCGGAGAGTCTGAGACGATTTATATTTGTCGCAGCCCACAATTGCCCACTTTTGGCGCATCCGGGTCGACAACGAACTCACATGTTCGTAGCGAGGCGATTCTGGTGGAAGAAGATGAAGGAGGAGATAGATCAGGCGGTGGATGCATGCATCCCGTGCAAGATAAACAAAACACCACTGAAGGCAAATTTCGGCCTGATTGGCGAATTTCCTCTTCATGCAGGGATGGTTGAGTTTATACACATTGATCATGTGGGACCTTTCCCAGAATCGAAGGATGGTTACAAATACCTCCTTACGGCTATTGACAGAGCCACCAACTATGTGTGGATCATCCCTGTCAAAGACGTTACCGGCAAGACGACGGCCGAGGCGCTGATCGATAGGATCATCTTACAGATCGGAGTACCAAGAAAGATATGTTCTGATCGAGGCTCGGACTTTAATAACGAGGTCATCGACAAACTATCTAAGTATTACGGGATGAAATGGCAATATGTTACTGCCTATAACCCGCGAGCAAATGGTAAAATCGAGCGGGTACACAGACCCCTCAAAGCCTCACTAAAGATGTATTGCACGAAGAAGGAGAATCAAACAGCATGGGTCGAGGCAGCACCATCATTTGCGTGTGCAATGAACTGTCTACCCTCTACGGCGTTAGGAGGCTCGAAGAGCTCAATCTCGCCATATCAGTTAGTATATGGGCGTGAGCCTGATATCCCGACTTCGCTCCTTCACCCAAAAGACACTTGGGCGGATGCGGATGAGTTGTTTGGGATGAGACACTAGAGTTAAGATGGAGGCGGAACAAATAGTCAGGGCGCATAGAGAGGCGGAGCGCCGAAAGACTGACGCTGAAGGGGTGCGACAAGCGCACTTGGATCAGATCAAATTCCAGGTCGGGGATATTGTACTGTTGTATCATCCTCAGGTCCCGAAAGGAGTCAGCTCTAAGCTGTTCACTCACTGGAAAGGACCTTATCAGATTATGGAACAGACGGGCCTCTGAACTACAAGATCAGGGGTAGAGGGAAGGTGCAAATTGTGAATGTAAGAAGGCTGATTAAGTATGATCCCTTCTTATTGGAAGATGAATCCGTTGAGGAGGCGTTAAAACGGATGAAAGATGATTTCAAAGAGGTGCCGCCCATCCACAAGGAGGCTGGCATAGACCAAGACTATGCTTATCGGGCACCGATAGCTGAGAAGGAGGAGAGTGAGGTGGACAGTAAGGAGAAGACTGACCGCATAAGCGCGGTGGGGACTCAGTCTAAGTCTCCGCGAGAGCATAGCGGAAAGAAGGAGAAGATCACAGAGGCGCAGCTAAGGAGAGCGCGGAATGATCTTATCAACGACCAACCGAGGAAGGCGATGAGGTCGATGGGATCAAAGGACGTCCACCAGGAGGAGGAGGGGACGGACACTGACCCAAACGCGGGCAACGTTGAGATTGTCCATGAGCGATGGAAAAAGGCGATGCGATAGCAACCATCGCATGGGTGAAAGATGCTTTCTATCTGATGAGACCAGCGGAACAACATGTCGCTGATGACACTCTCTCAAACTTATACTTGATGCGGGTCGTGGCGGTCCCACGACATATGCGTGTCACACGGACACTCAAAATATCATCAGCCGCAAAAATAGTACAACCGATACTCCAGTTTTGGAGAAGTATGGACCCGGTTGAGGATCCAAAGGCAAGACATTATCTGCCAGTATATAAAGACGCAAAAAGTCTCGAGACATGGGATGATACAATTACTCCCAGAGACAAGGATTACACTGCGTGGACCATTCAGACACTGCCAAGAGGAGTGCTTGATATGCCTTTTGAATTATCGTTGGGCGGAATCCCTAATAAGATCTGGGGCATTCTCGAACAGTCAAAGTTCGATCTGACTTTTGTTGGTGGTCCTCCACCAGGCAAAGAAATCCGCGCCAGACGACGAAGGCAGTGACAAAGAAATTATTTTTCTTTATGCGTCTCAAACAAACTGGTTGATTGCCCACGGCGTATCATGATTTGATCATGCATCGTCAGTTATCAATATGAATATTAAAAAGACTCAGTGATATAACTTGGCATTCGATCGCAACATACGAGTGCGAAAGGTCGATCGACGATGATACTACACCGTATACGGGGATCGCTAGTGTATTGAGCGATGGTGTTCCCGGGTATGACCCTTTCCAAGTCCTGGGATGATGTTCTCGAAAATGAAATGTTCTCTGAAACTTTCATTAGATTATTTTTACGATAGATTATATACTGTCGTACGTGAGCACGGTCAATCTCTACTTGTGTCGGTATATCGCAGGGTCGGGTACATACACCTCGACTTCGGATATAGCTATTAGGACTGGCCCCCTAATACTATATCATAGGATATCCGCCTTATACAAAGGTATGTCATTAAAAAAAGACAATGTACTTACGATCTCCCTGTGAATAATAATAATAATAATAATAATAATAATAATAATAATAATAATAATAATAATAATAATAATAATAATAGACTTATCAGTCAATTGGCCTTTGATCCTGTCGGACATGTGCCTCCATTGGTAGCACGGGACCGTTCGGTGACGCGGCTCCGCTCCAAAGACTCGACTGGCAGTGCAATGTGCAAATGAGCGTGCTGTGCATGTGCAAGTGGGTGCAAGGAGTGAGAGGAGTTATCTGCCGAGAAGAAGTCCGCGACGCTGCGCTGACCTCCACCTACAACAGATCTAGCCAGACATTCTACCTGACTAGGCCTTCCCCTCCTTCTACCCACCTCCTGAACGACCGTGAGGTCGATCACCTCCTCCTCCTCCTCCGCCCCCTCTGCCTCCCTGGTCTGCGCCTCCAACTCCTCCCACTCCTTCCAGATGGTGGCAACAAACCTTCCTAACTCCTCCTCCACCTCTTCTGGGACAGGGATAAACAAAACGCCGAGCATCGCCGCCATCTTTTCATCCTCCCCCTTCAGCCATTCCTCTTTGAAGAGCCTCATCTCCTCCTCTGCCTCCCGCAGTTCCCTGTGATAAAGCCCTCCTCGATTCAGCATGAGGGGCTGCCGGGCTTGCGCCTCATCGATAAACTTAAACAGTGCCTCACGAGAGCTCGCAAACGTTGGGCAATGCAGCAGGAAGTGACGTAACGACTCGTTAACCTCAGTGCCACACAAGGCGAAACAGTTGAGCAGTCCGGCGAGCATGAGCCAAATTTGGATCGGTAGAGGCGAAGGCGATTGTTGCAGCTCAACAATCGCCTTCTGATAAGGTTGTGACTTCCCCCCTCCAGCGCCCGCCAACGTGGGAAAGCAGAGCGGGAAGACATCTGGCTAAGCAGCACCCTAAGCCCATCAGAGGGCTTAGCCTGCCGCTCCCAGCCAGCTACTTCCTGCCGGACAGACCATTGCTTTACCACCTCGTTCCAGTTCGCCAGAGCGGCCCGCCAGTCCTTATCATCTACCGTGCCATCTTCGTTCACGACCCGCTTGAGCGCATCCAAGCCCTCCCGCAGCCTGTGATCTGCTAAGATCAAATTTTCCGTATCTTCCTTCCATTTGCACCGACCCGTGTTGTAAAGCCTGCGTGTTAGCGCAGTGTTGCCCAGTAACTCGATGCGCCCTAGGAACCGAAGCCGGGCCGCCTTGGCAAGGATGCTAAAACTCGGCATGCGGCCTAAACCCCTGGTGATGCAGCCGCTTGTGCGCGTACCAACACCCAAGATGACCCGCAGGGGCGCTACCAACGCGCCCTCCAGCTTACTCAGCTTGTTGGCGCCCGGCAGATCCCAAAAAGCCGATGCGTAAAGCAACTTTGCGCCAACCATTTGCTGCCAATTCATCAGCCGAAGACGCGCTGGAACTTCATGGGCAATCCAGAGGGGGTAGCAGGCAGCCGTTCCCGCTACAGTGATTTCCGCCGCCCGCTTCGCTTGCGGTTTATCGGAGAGGGTGTCCGTGAGCAGAACTCCCAGGTATTTGTAGTGGTCGGTGACGTTGAGAACCTCGCCCCGGAACCTCACGCATGGGGGCGACTTTTTTGACTTGGCGTGCCCGTATATCGGCATGACTTCCGTCTTGCCCGGTTTCAGGTTGATTTCAAGCCGATAGTCCTCCACGAATGTCGCCACGACATTTACAATCTGTTGAAGCTCCGTGACACTATGCGCAATTACCGCAACGTCGTCGGCGTAAAGCAGGGTCCGTATGTCTTCGATGCGGTTGAGGTCCTCGATCTCCAACTCTTTCGCGATTCGGACCGTTAGCTCATCCATGAAGACGTTGAACAGCGACGGTGACAACGGCGACCCTTGCTGAACTCCCATCTCTTCCAGCACTTCACCAGTGAGTTCGCCATCGACTAGCACTCGCGATGACGTTCTTCGGTAAAAACGCCGCAGAATGCGATAGAACTTGCCCTGTACCCCCATCTGGGTTAGCCTCTGAAACAACCCGGCCCGCCAAACCGTAGGGAATGCCTTTCTCAGATCCACGAACAAAACGAAAGAACGGAGGCCAGCTTGTTGTCTAAGGCGCAGACGCTCCTTAAGGACAAAAATCTGGTCCCCCGTACTACGTTTTGGCCGGAACCCACCCTGCTCTGGGCGAAGCCTGCCCGGCTGATCGATGAAAGCCGTAAGCCTCGCCGCCATAAGGGACAGATACATCTTACCCAGACAGCTCAGAATCGCGATGTCTCTCCAATTTTCCGGATCGGTTGGGTCGCCTCCTTTTGGGATGTTGACGATAATCGCTTTGCCCCAGTCGCTGGGGGTGTATTCGCACGATTTCAACCAGTTGAAGAAGCGCACCAGAAAGCTCACAATCCGCGTGCCTCCGTACTTGAGCATCTCGTTCTTGATCTTATCCGGTGAGCACGCTTTGTGATTCTGGAGATTTTCCTGGCAGAGCTCCACTTCCTTCTCGGTGTAATCATAGTCCAGCGGGCCCGTCTCAGTCCGGATCTCCTCGGCTTGCGCCATGGCCTCGAATTGGTCGCGCAGGTTGTCATTATACTGGAAGGTTTCGCGGGCCTTCCGCTCGGGCTCAATCCGCGCTGCTTCCTCATCAGAACCGACTTCCTCTACACATGCATCCTCCAAAAACTTGTTTTCTTTGGGGACCACCATACGTCGGCGGTATTCTTCCCATTCTTGTAGTTTTTCCCGGAGTGTGCATGCCAGAGTGCCATCGGGCTTCCGAACAGGAGCAGAAGCGTTCGACCGCCGAACCCCGCCCAAACGCTTTGACAGCTTCCAGTACGTGGCCATGGTAGCGCTCCTGAAGTTGACAGCGGTGTCATTCTGGACCCGCTTCCACGCTTGCTCCTTCTTCTCCTTGCATAACCTTCTGACCGCCTTCCTCGCTTCTTTATATCTTTGCCAGGCCTCTCGGTTGGCCTCATTCCTTCGCCAGAGGCCGTATGCCTCTCTCCGTCGCGCAATCGCTTCCCTAAGACTCTCATCAAACCATGCATTAGTAAACCCTGGCCTAATCACCCGAACTCCCAAGACCTTCACGGCTGCGCCCGTGAAAGCTCGGACCACTAAGCTAGCGACCCTATCTACCTCCTGCTGAAGCTCATCCGGGTCCTCCACTGCTGATAGATCTGGGAGGCCATCTGGCAACAGCCCCGATATACCAGCTGCAAAGGTCTCGTCGTACTCCAACCTAAGCTTAGACAGCTCACTCTCCTTACCCTCAACTACCCTGCCTATCAAGCGCTCTGCCTTGAATGCTTTGTACCTCTTTACCTGCTTTTTGGGGGGTGGCTGTCCCCCCCAGACCAGTTCCGCCCACACAGCTTTGTGGTCGGTATCAAGGTCTACCTCGTCGACGCCGAAGCTTGCCTCCTCCGCCAGCTCGGAAGAGACGCAGATGTAATCCAGTAGATGCCTTCGTCCACCTACATTTTCCTGCCTAGACCACCAATATGTGTCCCCC
This sequence comes from Paulinella micropora, assembly GCA_019918135.1. Taxonomy (NCBI): domain Eukaryota; phylum Cercozoa; class Imbricatea; order Euglyphida; family Paulinellidae; genus Paulinella; species Paulinella micropora. The sequence continues at coordinate 50,951 of WBZZ01006972.1, read as the reverse complement.
CGTGGTTGCGAAAACCCACTGAGATTGCGCAACCCCGTGGCAACAAGCATCGCAGCCAGCAACTCACCATTCTCACTCCTAACCCCTCTACCCCTCCCATCTATCTCGCCAAAGAGGCCCACCACTCCCTCCTCCCGCGCTATTCTGGCGGGCCCCAGCTTAGCATTAGCATCACCAACCGTAACCACATGACCTTTGGTGGCGAAGTAGGAGACGGCCGCCTGCCACGCCTCATAGGCTGCAATAGATTCCTCTCGTTGATTTTCTTGGGGGAAGTAGCCGTTGCCGACGAACACATCCGACGCCGTCGCGCTCCCAGACGACAGCCTCACCCACAATTGCTGTGGGTGTGGAACAGGCGCCTGTACAATGGTAGCGCACGGTGCCAGGTAGTTGGCCACCAACGTCAAGACTCCCCCCAAGAGACGCGAGCCCGCACCAGTTGCAGCCGCTTTGCCGAGGACTGCGAAGCCGTCGACTTGGAGCTTCTCCACCTTCTGCGACGATAGGTTGTGCTCCTGGACTCCGACGATCACCCAGCCTCGCTCCTTGTAGTGCTCCGGCCATTCCCCAAAGCCTGGGCTATCCGCACCCACTTTGCCTTGCCAATTATGTGAGGCCACCCTTAGTGGGAAGCCTTTTACAAATTGGGAAGAACGAAGCTGATGCCGATGCCTGCGCTTCGGTTGAGCCCGCCTGGAGCCCTCCGCCACCCTCCACGGCCCATCCTGCACCCTCCGCCCCAGCTCCTCCAGCTCCCGCATCCCGCCCCACTCCGCCAAGGGAGATTCACCGCTTGAGGCTTCGCCCTGGGGCTCGTCGACTTCCACGTCGAGCACCCAGTAGCCAAATCCCTGCTTGCGAAGCTCCCTCTGCATTTCTACATACTGGGCACCCCCCCGTGCAGCCCGCTGCTTCTCTCTTTCCCGGAAAGTCCTACCCGTCGCAACGTGAACCTTTCCCGTGAAGAACTTACGCTCCCGCAGCAGCCGCACCATCTTCTCCGCCTCCTCACAAGACGCACATTTAATCCGCAAATGTCGCCCACTACCTCTGCCCGCGAATTCCACCTCGACTTCCCCGAGACCGAGAATTCGGAGCTCTCGCGCCATGACCACTGTCTGAGAGACATGCGATAGCCCCCATACTATGCAACATCTCTTATCCAGCTCATTTCGTACCTTCCTCCGCCACCTCCTCGGTGGCGGTACCGCTTGCCACACGCCGTGACCAGACCTTTCCGGACGTGACTTCTCTTCCGAGGTTGGGGAGGGTGATCGAGATGCAGCAGGATTGCTGGCTCTACGTGATTCAGGTTGCCCGTCAGGTACGCGAGCACTCGACCACCCCACCCCGGCCGAGTAGCCATCGCCACCCGCAGGCGCACTCCCACGGGGAACGTCTAAACCTGAAGGATTACCGCCTTGACCCATAGGGCCAGCACTAGCGGCCGCGCTCTTCGCATAAGAACCTGACATAAGTGGTATGGGACCCCGGTGCCGCATTGATCGAGTTGTAAACTCGATAAATGAGGACCCAGGTGGGGTTATTTAAAGCTCAACCCTTAAAAAGCATACGTGTACATATGTATAGGAATACACACAAACACTCACCTGCATCCGTAACCAGGCACGAGGCAGACCCGCTGTGCATCATCGAGGTAGGTGTCGTGGCAAACCACCCTGCGTCCGATAAACGCTGCAAGTGAGTCATCTACCGAGAGCACAGAGTGACAGGCCCGTGCACGTGTACCCACCACCCCATAACCCTCCGCCAGAGCAACCCCATGGCATCCGCAGGATGAGCACGAAGAGTGCTGAGAGAGAGGGTGAGCCAGGAGCCCCGCTCCGGTCCGTCGTTACTTTGGTCATTTAGTCGTTTCAAGGCTTGTGGTAAGGTGTAGGGCCTCTCGCCTTTGTACAAACTCCGACCGACAGTAGTTTGGTTGACCATCCTTCGCGGTGACCCTCTGAACACAACCCCCTCCCCCAGTGCCCACCCCTTGTGATTCCAGAGGCCACCCCGAGCCAAGAGCCATGAGTATGATGAGCAACTCACATGAGTTACTTTCAGTAATTGGGACCCGTCTCATAAATCAATGGAACGCTTATCGTGCGCCCCTCATAGGCTCAGCCCGCCCATGTGAAAGCTAGGCCTCGCCCAAAGCAAAGCAAAGCAAAGCAACAACAACAACAAAAAAAAAAAAAAAAAAAAAAAAAGAAAAAAAAAAGAAAAAAAAAAAAAAAAAGAGAGAGAGAGAGAGAGAGAGAGAGAGAGAGAGAGAGAGAGAGAGAGCGAGCGAGAGCGAGGCCGCCGTGGCTCGCCCGCAATCCAGCTGGGTGCACCTCGTCACAACCACTCATCGGCGTGAGCTCATAGCTGTGTGCGACATAGGTACAAGAGCAAGAGGAGAAACAGTGTGCCAGCGTGGATGTGTGGGTGAGGCAGTGCGGTGAGGCAAAGCAGCGATGCCAGTCGAATCCCTGGAGACGGAACCTAGCATCAAAAACATCGTATAAGTCTACCCCAGGCCTCCATCCACCGAGTGGTGAGCTCGATAAAAGAAGACCCGAGTGGGGTTATTTAAAGCTCAACCCTTAAAAAAGCATAAACATGTACGCCGCCAGGAACCCAACAACAATAACATAGCAGCCAGGAACCCAACAACAATAACATAGCAGCCAGGAACCCAACAACAATAACATAGCAGCCAGGAACCCAACAACAATAACATAGCAGCCAGGAACCCAACAACAATAACATAGCAGCCAGGAACCCAACAACAATAACATAGCTTCCGTAACCAGCCTTCAGGAACCTGCCTCAGTTACCCGCCCCCGTAACCAGGTCAGAGACGTGACGTACTATGCATCATTGAGGTGTCGTGGCAAGCCACCCTGCGTCCGATAGAAGCTACAAAAGAGTCATCTACCGAGAACACTAAGTGACAGGCCCGGTCACATGCACCCAACACGTCCCGACCCTCCGCCAGAGCATCCCCATGGCATCCGCAAAGTGAGCACGAGGGGTTCTGGGAGAGAGGGTGAGTCAGGAGCCCCGCGTCCAGGCAGTCGCTACTGTGGCAGTTGAGTGATTTCAAGGCGTGTGGAAATGTGTGGAGCCTGTCGCCTTCATTCCCACTCATACCGACAGTAGTTTAGTTAACCAACCTGTCCAGTGACCCACTGAGCCCAACCCCCTCCCTCAGATAACCCCCACCCCCCGCACCCCGAGTGATACCAGAGGCCACCCCGAGCCAAGAGCCGTGAGCGTGGTGAGAGAGCTTCTCTCAGTAAAAGTTTCCGTCTCATGAATCAGTGGAGCACTGATTATGTACCCCTCATAACAAGCTGCCAACGGCCCCAACCCCGCCGTGTGGCGGTGACACCCAACCATGTATTGGTGCCCCCCAAAATAATAATAATAATAATAATAATAATAATAATAATAATAATAATAATAATAATAATAATAATAATAATAATAATAATAATAATAATAATAATAATAATAGTGCTTCTCTGTCAATGGCTGATGCATTTCTGCACATGCGCCTCCATCGTCTCACCCGTGAGGGGAGTACGAAGAATTGACGATAAGCTCTAATGACACCCCCGCAAGGGCAGTTCCAACACTTCCAGACGGGCCGGTATGTTCAATGAAAATACTGGTCCAGAAATAGACCGGTATGTTCAATGAAAATACTGGTGGCACCGACGGGAATCGAACTGGCGACAGGGCCAATAATAATAATAATAATAATAATAGTGCCTCTCTGTCAATGGCTGATGCATTTCTGCACATGCGCCTCCATCGTCTCACCCGTGAGGGGAGTACGAAGAATTGACGATAAGCTCTAATGACACCCCCGCAAGGGCAGTTCCAACACTTCCAGACGGGCCGGTATGTTCAATGAAAATACTGGTCCAGAAATAGACCGGTATGTTCAATGAAAATACTGGTGGCACCGACGGGAATCGAACTGGCGACAGGGCTCAGATGGTAGAACTTGACCACTGGGCTATCACGGTGTCCATAATAATAATAATAATAATAATAATAATAATAATAATAATAATAATAATAATAATAATAATAATAATAATAATAATAATAATAATAATAATAATAATAATAATAATAATAATAATAATAATAATAATAATAATAATAATAATAATGATGATAATGATAAGAAGAAGAAGAAGATCAAATGGGGAATCGTACTACAGCACCACGTTGCTTGTATTTTTTTTATTAATAGTACGTTTGTTCTTGACATACTACCGAGAAAAAAAAAAAAAAAAAAAAAAAAGAGATTGAGGGGAAGGAGTTCAAAAATCTACAAGAATGGCTGGAGAATCCGCTTTGACGTGCCGTATGAGGATATATTTATCGTCTTTTAGCGTCTATCCGTGGGTCGATGCGCTGTGTGGCATGACTCCATAGCGCATACTATTTGCAAAAAGAAATCAGAAGGTGTATGACAAAAATGCTATTTCCGTCATAGAATCGGGAGGGGGTACTGTAGGCATCACCCCCCGGATAGCCGGTAAAAAGTACCTTTTCCTGGTGACAGGTGCACCAGCTTGTTTTTCAGTATTATTTGTCCGGATTGGACCTGATGCCATTTTATTCCTGTCTGCTGCAGTTTTACTTTTTGGCTTCACTGAGCTAATACAACGAGACATCATTCTCATTCTTGAGGACTGTGTTTGGTTGTATTACCGACTTTTTACGAGCTATCGTTGGAGGCATTACAGACTGATTACTCAAGTTTAGTTTAATTACGAAGAGTGACTTGAAGCTGACGCCGGGTGGTGAGTAGCGACTAGGAAGTAGAGTTAAAGAGTGTTGTAGAATGTCGGAAGAGTTAAAGTCATGCTAACCGTTGAGAGGCACGCCGCCGGTGAACTTTCAATTGCGGCCCGGGAGTAAAATTTGGTTGAACACCGTCAATAAATATGACAAGTATTTCATTACTAGTGATCAAAACTTGAAATTGCAGTGCCACCGCAGTAAACTTCATATCATCATCACCTTTCGCAAACTTAAACTGTCACTTGAAGTTTACTGAGTCATAGCTGAGTGACGGCCCGGAAGCTGAGTCATTCAGCCTGTGTCAGTAGTAGTATGATGCGGCGGCGGGCGGCGCCGGCGACGGACGTTACTGCCCGGTCACCGAGTGACACTGTCACAGTCACGGTACTACGGACGGTATATACTGCACTGACGCCGGCAGGTGGCTTCACGTCAAGTTGCCGGCGGCCGCCGAACCGCTGTTCACGGGCGTGGCGGCCGGGCCCTCCGTGGCACCCCGCCCGTTGATTAGGTAATTACCCGGTCACTCACGGACCTAATACCTTTTACACTCCGGTTTGCTGAGAGACTCCGTTAGAAGCCACGATACCAATCGACACTTTAATCTGCAAGTAGATAGCAGAACTGACAAACTCAAAGGTAATAACGAAACTGAAATAAAAGTCCGCACGATTGTAATTATTACACAATGGTTATTATCCAATCCTGAATGCCAATATAGACCGTTACGTCCGTTACTCTTATTGACTAGAACTACACGGTCATTCGACTATACGAATAAATTACTTCCCACTCACAAAGTAATTACTAATGGTAAACGTAATCCTACCAACGCTCCCCCTTAGTTATATGTCGATGTGCAAATGATTAATACCTCTATGATTAATAGCTATTGCAATGCGATAAATGGCCATCATTTCAAGTTGTAAAATTGAAATGATTGTTGCATCTCAAAACTGATCGCCATCCCAGTTAGCCCAACGCCTCTGCTTCCTTGCCAAATTGGCATCTCGATTACATCGATTAAAGCAATAAGCATAAGTCATCCAGGTTGACTTTTCGTATTTTGACTGAATTGTATTACCGATCATTATAATCAATACACTTAGTCGTATCATGCCATCCCGCCGATAAACAAATAAAACGATGCAAAGTCGGACTCGCTGAAGAATATCCTGATCCCGCTCTCGCCGCGATCGATCGATTGTGGTTCGATCCACACGCCTCGTTCGCGCTCGACTTGAAGTCCACGTGACCATCTTCTCAACGCGCTCGACTACCTGCGCAAAACACTTCCTGCACATTCCAAATAGAGAAAACTCACAACAGAACAACATTAGTTGACTCTGCGAAAATTTGTGTATTTTGCGTGAGTTTGCAGACTTGAGACATAAACTTATGGATCAAGTTTCACCATAAACTTACTAACAAGATATTCAAACTGATCTTTAGGAACATGTTTGGTTAGTGCGTCCGCTATTTGTTTCTTTATACCTACCTTCACAAATTTAATCTCATTGTCTCTCTGTGCGTGATGAATGAAATGAAGTTCTAGGAGTAAGTGTTTGGTGCGTGGTCCTGACATTCCCCTTTCAGCTGCTGAGATAGTCTGTGCATTGTCCTCATAAAGCTCTATCGGTCCTTTCTGTGCTATTTCTAACTCTTCCGTGATATGTCGGATAGTCAATGCTTCCCGTATGCATTCTGCTGCCGCAAAAATTTCAGCGTCATTAGAGCTGAGTGCGATCCTTGTCTGTCGCTTTGACAACCAAGCTACCGGGTCTCCTCCCCAAAGCACTACATGACCTGTGCGTGACTTTAAGGGTTTTCTTACAGACCTTATGTGCTGCATCGGGCCACAGAGTAATCCGCGGGTATGTCCTTCCTTTTTGAGATGATCTTGCCCCGTGAAATGCGATACCATGAAATGAACTTTTCAAATACCTAAAGATCCTACCTAATAAGGCATAAGCAGGTCCTGGGTCTACTGTTTGCATTACGTTAGCTGCATTGAGTGCTTGATCTGCGTCTTGAGCAGTGTTTGGGTTACAAACCGGCCATTCGGCAACTGAAACCAATATGATAAATGGGAGTAATGTATGTCGGTAAGCAAGTTGGCAAAGGAAACTATAGGGGAAAACGTGTAATGCTCTTGGGATACGACGTGTTCGAGCTTTACAGAGTTTGGGATGGCCGAAAGGTCATATCGAACGTACGTAACGTGCGTTTCACCCCCCCATGTAGTTGGAAAGGATGCACACCCACCCAGAGGAGTCCAATGGGACGACGAGAAATCTGAGGGGGAGAGTAGCAGTGCAGAGCAGCTTGAGCAGACAAAGACAGAACCGGAAACACTGATCCAGATTCCAGTCTTCCCATTGACTCAGACGAAAGCCAAGTTGTTGATCAGGACGACGGGGTAACACCCATCGAATCGCTTAGTGCGCAAGACCCTTCAGCTAGTCACCCGAGCCGGAGATAATATATAGGGAAGGAGAAGCGCCAAACAAGGGCCTCACGTGGGAGCAGAGTGAAAGGATCACGACAGCTAACATAGTGAGAGGGAAACGAGAAAGAAAGGAACGGACTATAGCAACGCCGGTCATACAACCAGTCACAACTAAGAAGGTAGTCAAGGAAGATGCCTCATTAGAAAATGTCAAGGTAGTTGTACCAGCTGTAGCTTTTGGTGAACTATGGGAAAAGGAAGAATATGGAGACAGCTGGCAAGAAGCTAAACGAACCAGTAAAGTTTTGAAACTCTGCGAGAAAGGTGATAGTCTCAAAGTTCGCAAGCAGCCCAAGCCAAGTCACTTTGTAGTTTTTGATGACGGTCTAGTTGAAAAGATGCTAGACAGTGAAATCAAGAAATATAAAGTAGACCCAATCCATCCACCCGAAAACTAGAAAACGCCGAGTCGTCCGAGGAAAGCATACTAGGAGAGGATAGTAGTGAAGTTTTACTCTACCTCACACTGCGTGTGCCAAAAGCGATAGTCGACGAAGGGCTAACAGCAAAGGAGTTAAAAGAAGGCATAGATAAAGAGATAGAGGCTCTTAAGTCTTTTAACACCTATACCTGGGTAAGCCCCAAGGAAGGAAAAGAGAAGGGCGTGTCAAAGGTAGTAAGATTGACATGGGTACATAAAATCAAGCTTGATGGTAAAGGACGAAAGTTTATCAAGTCACGATTAGCTTTGAGAGGAGATATGCTAGAACCTGGAGTCAGCAATAACCCAGATCAGCTACTTGTACCTTGTGCAGCTCACCGATCACTACTTTTCTTAGCTAAGATAGCTGCTTGTCATGGTCACAAGTTATACGGTATAGACTTCAAAAATGTTTACTTGAATGCTAGAATGAACGATTCTGTGTACGCATATGCCCCAGATGGTTTAGACAGGGAAGGTCATGAAGGCATGATATTAAGGATAGATGGAGCTCTGTATGGTGCCCCACAAGCAGGCAGACGGTGGTATGAGATCTTGGCCCCAAAGTTAGAGGAGTTAGGGTTTCGACTGCTAGATGCCGATCTATGTATGTTCGTTGAGAAGGACAAGCCCATAAGAGATGCAATCATTGGCATATTTCATGTAGATGATCTAGTTTTCTCGGCGCCTAACGAACGCGCGTATGATAGGTTTGCAGCCAACTAGAAAAGTTCTATCCCTAAAAGCTTTTGGGAGTAGCCAAAGAGTTTAAGGGTATAGAAATAGAACAGGAAGGAGGTCGCATTTTGCTACATCAGACGAGATACCAGAAACAGATCTTGAAAGACGTAGGATATGCAGACGCACGCCCGCTAAGCACGCCTAGCGCTGAACAGGAGCCAGAGCCTATGTCTGAATCTAGTACACTTAGGAAGCATTCCATTCCTAGCTTAGTTGGAAATTTACTATTTTTGACTAAGATGACTAGACCAGATGCAGACCAAGCTTTGAATGCAGCTAGTGTTATGCAGACCGTTAACGTCGGAGTGACTTATGCAACGTTTGGACGAATTTTCTGTACTTAGTGAATTCATTTCGCGGTATTGCATTTCACGGGCCGAAATCATCGCAAGAGGCAAGAACACGTCCCGGAATTACTCTATGGCCTGATGCGGCGCATAAAGTATGCAAAACACAGGACAGTCTCGTACAGGGTATATAGTTCTATAGGGAGGAGACCCGGTTGCATGGTTATCGAAGCGACAATCACGGATTGCATTAAGGTCGAATGATGCGGAAATCTTCGCAGCAGTAGAATGTATCCGTGAAGGGTTAGCAGTAAGACATATAGCGGAGGAACTAGGAGTAGCACAGAAAAGCCCATTAGAATTATTTGAGGACAACGCACAAACTATTTTAGCAGCAGAGAGAGGGATGTCAGGATCACGCACTAAACATTCCACTTGAACTACATTTCATGCAATGATTCATGCACAACGTGATAAAGAAGTAAGGTTTGTAAAGGTAGGAACTATTACTGAGAAGCAGATAGCGGATGTGCTAACTAAACATGTACCTAAAGACCAGCTGAGTACTTGGTTAGTAAGTTCATGATCACACTTGAACCACATGGCCAAGAATTGTTCAGACGATCGCCTTGAGCCTGGCGAATCTTATCACTTTACCGTTTACCGACCTGAAGAAATGATTGGCTTGGTGCAATTGCAGGCCAAGTTGAAAGAGATAGATGAAAGGTATGCGCGGGAGGCCGCTGTATCAAATTGATTCATAAACTTTATTTACGGAAAACCCGCAAATTTCCGCTGAGTTCACTCATGATGTTCTTCTGTGTGAGTGTGAGTCTTTTCTTGGCAGGCGATGTCTCTATATAGGTGTCCATTTGGGAGGAGACGATTGATTCCGTCGATTTGAAATTCGAGCGTAGTTGAAGCGCGTGACTTCAAGTCACCATCGGTCAACGCGACAAGAGCGGAAGGGGAGACGAGAACAAGACAATCAATCTTCGATTGTCGATCTTTGCGATTGGACATCCTACGATTATTGATGGAGGGCTAATCATAGTAATCAGATTTAATCGTAATATACACGCGAAAAAGCAGCCCTGCGAAAAAGCAGCCCTACAGGATTGCTATTATTTGGGTGCTGAGTTGTTATCATTACTTTCATTTGTAAGTTCGTGTTACGTTGTACGTACGAGCCTTTTACATTAGTTAATCGATCTACTTGATCGAGATGCTTTTCAGCCGCAAGGAATTGGTGATTCATATGGATTACTACGATTTACGACTTTCTACGTTTTGCGCCGTGTTGTGGTAGCATTTATAGGACGTACAGCTCTCTCAGCTGACTAATACGAATGTTGCGAAGTTATCTGGCACCAGCACCATTGACATTGAATTAAGGGGCAGCGTTGGATAATATAATTTCAAGTTACTATTTAAGTCGTAATTATGATTAACTTGAGTCACGAGTCTATGCGCAGTATTATTTTACTAAGTCATAATTAGCAGGTGTAACCGTAATGGATAATTCAAGTCAATTGTCACACTGCACGTTACGTTTTTACGATTGTGCACAGGACCATATCATTGAATGTCAGTTACTGTTAGTCACGCGCCGTTAGATGAGTTAGCTCTCTCAGGCTTGCAGTTCAATTCTGCGTTTATGCCTTCGGATCAAAGTGGCTCAGCTGTGAGCAACCTGGCTTTTAACGAAATCTCCCGGCAAACCGCAAGTGAAAGGTAGGTAAGGTCCGTGTGTGACCGGTTTCAAACTATATCTAATTATCGCTTGCCACCGCAGTAAACTTCATATCATCATCTTTGAAAGTTCGCAAACTTATTAATAAAAGTTTACTGCTGAGTCATAGCCTCCGCTGAGTGACGGAAGCTGAGTCATTCAGTGTCAGTATGATGCGGCGGCAGGCGGCGCGACTGACATTACTGAGTGACACTGTCACAGTCACGTCGTCACGGTGGTACTACGATATATACTGCACTGACAGTGACGCCGCCGGCAGGTGGCTTCAAGTTGCCGGCGGCCGCCAAACCGCTGGTCACGGGCGTGGCGGCCCCTCCGTGGCACCCCACCGCAGCAGCATACTAGGCTACTGGACAGTATGATAGTATCGGCATAGTTTGCAATATCGTGCTCCAGTGACTTCTTTTTAAAGGCGTTCT
>WBZZ01006972.1:5000-10000 GCA_019918135.1 Paulinella micropora | reverse complement strand
TCAGATAGGATCAGATAGTCAGATAGATAGCTAGATAGCTAGATAGCTAGATAGCTAGATAGATAGATAGATAGATAGATAGATAGATGAGATATCGCAAAAGGAATGTAGTCCTTGCAAAGCAACGCAGTTTCACATCAAACAACAATTTGTGTACTGTGCATGTGTCCGGGATGGGAATCACGGGTAGACTATGTTCTGGAAAAAAGAAGAGGAGGTAGGTAGGTAGGTAGATAGATAGATAGATAGATAGATAGATAGATAGATAGATAGATAGATAGATAGATAGATGGATGGATAGATAGATAGATAGATAGATAGCATAGATCAGATAGATCAGATAGATCAGATAGATCAGATAGATCGTTGGATCGATGGATCGATCGATAAATAGATAGATAGATTAGATAGATAGATAGATAGATAGATAGATAGATAGATAGATAGATAAGATAGACAAGATAAAACATGAATGTGAGAGCATACTACTAAGCATTCTTGACATTGTACTTCTTATACATCTTCTAAAGGCTGCCATTAAAAATAGATAGATGAGAGATAGGTTAGAGAGATAGATAAGAGAGATAGGTTAGAGGGATAGGTAAGAGAGATAGGTAAGAGAGATGGATAAGAGATATAGGTAAGAGATATAGATGAGAGAAATATGCAAAGGAAACAGACAAGAAAGAGATGGACAGGAGAGATATGCTTCGATAAGAGAGCATACTTATAAGCATTCTTTACATAGTACTTATAATAGATGTTCCGAAGGCTGCCAATAAAGATAGATAGATGAGAGAGATAGGTAAGAGATAGGTAAGAGAGGTAGGTCAGAAAGATAGATAAGAGAGAGAGAGAGAGAGAGAGAGAGAGAGAGAAGGAGATAGATAGATAGATAGATAGATAGAGAGAGAGAGAGAGAGTAAGAAAGATAGATTAGAGTGAGATAGATAGAAGAGAGAGAGAGAGAGAGAGAGAGAGGAGAAATCGGAAAGAGAAATAGAGGAGAAAAACAGACAAGAAAGGTAAGCTTAGATCAGACAGAATACTTCTAAGCATTCTTGACATTTATTTCTAATGCATGTTTCGAAGGCTGACAATGTAGATCAATACACAGAGAGATAGATTAGAGAGATAGATTAGAAAGATAGATTAGAGAGATAGATTAGAGAGATAGATTAGAGAGATAAGATAGATAAGATAAACAAGGTAAGAGAGATATATAAGAGAGAGCATATTTCTAAGACAGACCAGATAAGAGAGATAGATAAGAGAGAGATACTTGTAAGGTAGACAAGATAAGAGAGATAGATAAGAGAGAGCATACCCTAAGACAGACAAGATAAGAGAGATAGATAAGAGAGAGCATGCTTGTAAGACAGACAAGATAAGAGAGATAGATAAGAGAGAGATACTTGTAAGATAGACCAGATAAGAGAGATAGATAAGAGAGAGAGCATACTTGTAAGGTAGACAAGATAAGAGAGATAGATAAGAGAGAGAGCATACTTCTAAGCATTCTTGACACAGTACTTCTAAGACATGTTCTGAAGGTTGCCAATCTGGACCCGCCAGAATGGCCATAGCGTTGAGAATGTTAGATAGCGCCTGGTTGAGTAAGTAAGTAAGTAAGTAAGTAAGTAGTAAGTAAGTAAGTAAGTAAGTAAGTAAATGATTAAGCAAGCAAGTAAGTGGGTAAGTAACTGGGGAAGTAAGTAAAGTAAGTAAGTAAGTAAGTAAGTAAGTAAGTCAGTCTTCTGGTCCCGCGACAATGGCCACGGCGTTGAAACTGTTAGATAGCGCCTGGTTGAGTAAGCAAGTAAGGTAAGTAAGTAAGTGAGTAAGTAAGTAGGTAAGTAAGTAAGTAAGTAAGTAAGTCTTCTGGTCCCACTAGAATGGCCATGGCGTTGAGAGTGTTAGATAGCGCCGGTCGAGTAAGTAAGTAAGTAAGTAAGCTAGTAAGTAAGTAAGTGAGTAAGTAAGTAAGTAAGTAAGTAGGTAAGTAGGTAAGTAAGTAAGTAAGTAAGTAAATGATTAAGCAAGCTAGTAAGTGGGTAAGTAACTGGGGAAGTAAGTAAAGTAAGTAAGTAAGTAAGTAAGTGAGTAAGTAAGTGAGTAAGTAAGTCTTCTGGTCCCACTAGAATGGCCATGGCGTTGAGAATGTTAGATAGCGCCTGGTTGAGTAAGTAAGTAAGTAAGTAAGTAAGTAAGTAAGTAAGTCTTCTGGTCCCTCCAGAATGGCCATGGCGTTGAGAATGTTAGCTAGCGCCTGGTTGAGTAAGTAAGTAAGTAAGTAAGTAAGCTAGTAAGTAAGTAAGTAAGTAAGTAGGTAAGTAAGTAAGTAAGTAAGTAAGTAAATCATTCAGCAAGCAAGTAAGTGGGTAAGTAACTGGGAAAGTAAGTAAAGTAAGTAAGTAGGTAAGTAGGTAAGTAAGTAAGTAAGTAAGTAAGTAAGTAAGTAAGTCTTCTGGTCCCGCCAGAATGGCCATGGCGTTGAGAATGCTAGATAGCGCCTGGTAGAGTAAGTAAGTAAGTAAGTAAGTAAGTAAGTAAGTAAGTAAGTAAGTAAGTAAGTAAGTAGGTAAGTAGGTAAGTAGGTAAGTAAGTAAATCATTAAGCAAGCAAGTAAGTGGGTAAGTAACTGGGGAAGTAAGTAAGTAAGTAAGTAAGTAAGCAAGAGTAAGTAAGTAGGTAAGTAGGTCAGTAAGTAAGTAAGTCTTCTGGTCCCACTAGAATGGCCATGGCGTTGAGAATGTTAGACAGCGCCTGGTCGAGTAAGTAAGTAAGTAAGTAAGCTAGTAAGTAAGTAAGTAAGTAAGTAAGTAGGTAAGTAGGTAAGTAAGTAAATCATTAAGCAAGCAAGTATGTGGATAAGTAACTGGGGAAGTAAGTAAAGTAAGTAAGTAAGTAAGTAAGTAAGTAAGTAAGTAAGTAGGTAAGTAAGTAAGTAAGTAAGTAGGTCTTCTGGTCCCACTAGAATGGCCATGGCGTTGAGAATGTTAGATAGCGCCTGGTCGAGTAAGTAAGTAAGTAAGTAAGTTAGTAAGTAAGTAAGTAAGTAAGTAAGTAAGTAAGTAAGTAAATCATTAAGCAAACAAGTAAGTGGGTAAGTAACTGGGGAAGTAAGTAAGTTCAGTAAGTAAGTAAGTAAGTAAGTAAGTAAGTAAGTAAGTAAGTAAGTAAGTAAGTAAGTAAGTAGGTAAGTAGGTAAGTAAGTAAGTAACTAACTAACTACTTATGTAAGTAAGTAAGTAAGTAAGTAATAAGTAAGTAAGTAAGTAAGTAAGTAAGTAAGTAAGTAAGTAAGTAAGTCTTCTGGTCCCTCTAGAATGGCCATGGCGTTGAGAGTGTTAGATAACGCCTGTTCAAGCAGGAAAAGAAGGAAAGTAAGAAAGCAAGCAAGCAAGTAAGTAAGTAAGTAAGTAAGTAAGTAATTATAAGTTGAGAGTGTTAGATAGCGCCTGTTCAAGCAGGAAAAGAAGGAAAGTAAGTAAATAAGTAAGTATGTAAGTAAGTTAGTAAGTAATTATAAGTTGAGAGTGTTAGATAGCGCCTGTTCAAGCAGAATAAGAAGGAACTCAGATTCTTACAGATAAGAGGTAAGTATGCCAGTACTTAGTATGTCTGTATGTATGTATGTATGTATGTATGTATGTATGAATGTATGCATGTATGTATGTATGTAATGTATGTATGTATGCATCCACGTATGAAAACGTCCAGGCTAGTCCCCATCGCGCTTGCTTACCTGTCCATGCATGCGTGTATGTATGTATGTCTGTATGTATGTGTGTATGTATATATGTATGTATGTATGTATGTATGTATGTATGTATGTATGTATGCAGGTATGAAAACGTCCACGCTTACCCCCAATACGCTTGCTTACCTATGCATGTATGCATGTATGTATGTATGTATGTATGTATGTATGTATGCATGTATGTATGTATGCAGGTATGAAAACGTCCACGCTTACCCCCAATACGCTTGCTTACCTATGCATGTATATATGTATGCATGTATGTATGTATGTATGTATGTATGTATGCATGCATGTATGAAAACGTCCACTCTAACCCCCAACGCGCTTGCTTACCTATGCATGCATGCATGCATGTATGTATGTATGTATGATGTATGTATGTATGTATGTATGTATGTATGTATATATGTATGTATGTATAGTAACTAAGTGAGTAAATAAGTGAGTAAGTAGGTAAGTAAGTAAGTAAGTAAGTAAGTAGATAGATACAGACCTGTGCTTCGAAGGCGTTTGCTAAGCGAATGGTGGCTTCTTCTAGTTCTCGCAGTAGCTCAGGGTCTGAGAATAGATAGATAGATAGATAGGTAGGTAGGTAGGTAGGTAGGTAGGTGGGTAGGTGGGTGGGTGGGTAGGTAAATGGATAGATGGATAGATAGATAGATAGATAGATAGATATATATATAGATAGATAGATAGATAGATAGATAGGTAGGTAAGGTAAGGTAGGTAGGTAGGTAGGTATATAGATAGATAGATAGATAGATAGATAGATAGATGAGATATCGACTAGTGTCAGAAAAAAGGAGCTTCTGATTTCGTCAACCAAGGAAGTCTGTGGGTAAAGTATTAACCCGATGCCCAGCTAAGCCGTGATGTTTGCACGGAAGGGACTGATACAGGCGATACCAAAATCTCCCTAGTACCAGGCGGGGCCAGGGCTCGTTCCATAAGCGCCCCTTGCAGAACGAGCTCCCACCTCCATTACAGAGGGCCCAGTAAGCAGATGGAGTTTCGAGACTGTTCGACAGTCTAGTATAAACCGACAGAGCACTGTGGGTTTTATTCCGGGCTCAACAAGCGAGAAAGGGCACCCTGAGGGAACAGGATTGTGCTTCCAGTCGCTATTTCGGCATGTGACTTATAGGCGTATGGCTAGGCACACATAAAGCACCCCACCACGGGCCCAGCACACCCACACCATCCCCTAATTCTCTGTCTGTCGACAGATGGCACC
>WBZZ01006971.1:42500-55593 GCA_019918135.1 Paulinella micropora | reverse complement strand
CTCGCCTACCGCATGGAGGCAACAACAGGCTCAAGATCCGGAGTTTAAAGAACTGATACAGTTATATCAGAACCCGGATGAGCTACGGATGACGAAAGCGATCAAAGATCAGATGAAGGAGATGGGATGGAGAGATGGTCTACTGTGGTACAAGGGCCTTCACGGTCGCTATGCGTCACAGCCGGACAAATGGACCCTTTGGGTACAGGAGAGTCTGAGACGATTTATATTTGTCGCAGCCCAGAATTGCCCACTTTGGGCGCATCCGGGTCGACAACGAACTCATATGTTCGTAGCGAGGCGATTCTGGTGGAAGAAGATGAAGGAGGAGATAGATCAGGCGGTGGATGCATGCATCCCGTGCAAGATAAACAAAACACCACTGAAGGCAAATTTCGGCCTGATTGGCGAATTTCCTCTTCATGCGGGGATGTTTGAGTTTATATACATTGATCATGTGGGACCTTTCCCAGAATCGAAGGATGGTTACAAATACCTCCTCACGGCTATTGACAGAGCCACCAACTATGTGTGGATCATCCCTGTCAAAGACGTTACCGGCAAGACGACGGCCGAGGCGCTGATCGATAGGATCATCTCACAGATCGGAGTACCAAGAAAGATATGTTCTGATCGAGGCTCGGACTTTAATAACGAGGTCATCGACAAACTATCTAAGTATTACGGGATGAAATGGCAATATGTTACTGCCTATAACCCGCGAGCAAATGGGAAAATCGAGCGGGTACACAGACCCCTCAAAGCATCGCTAAAGATGTATTGCACGAAGAAGGAGAATCAAAGAGCATGGGTCGAGGCAGCACCATCATTTGCGTTTGCAATGAACTGTCTACCCTCTACGGCGTTAGGAGGCTCGAAGAGCTCAATCTCGCCATATCAGTTATTATATGGGCGTGAGCCTGATATCCCGACTTCGCTCCTTCACCCAAAAGACACTTGGGCGGATGCGGATGAGTTGTTTGGGATGAGACTTAGAGTGAAGATGGAGGCGGAACAAATAGTCAGGGCGCATAGAGAGGCGGAGCGCCGAAAGACTGATGCTGAAGGGGTGCGACAAGCGCACTTGGATCAGATCAAGTTTCAGGTTGGGGATATTGTACTGTTGTACCATCCTCAGGTCCCGAAAGGAGTCAGCTCTAAGCTGTTCACTCACTGGAAAGGACCTTATCAGATTATGGAACAGACGGGACATCTGAATTACAAGATCAGGGGTAGAGGGAAGGTGCAAATTGTGAGAAGGCTGATTAAGTATGATCCCTTCTTACTGGAAGATGAATCCGTTGAGGAGGCGTTAAAACGGATGAAGGATGATTTCAAAGAGGTGCCGCCCATCCACAAGGAGGCTGGCATAGACCAAGACGATGCTTATCGGGCACCGATAGCTGAGAAGGAGGAGAGTGAGGTGGACAGCAAGGAGAAGACTGACCGCATAAGCGCGGTGGGGACTCAGTCCAAGTCTCCGCGAGAGCATAGCGGAAAGAAGGAGAAGATCACAGAGGCGCAGCTAAGGAGAGCGCGGAATGATCTTATCAACGACCAACCGAGGAAGGCGATGGGGTCGATGAGATCAAAGGACGTCCACCAGGAGGAGGAGGGGACGGACACTGACCCAAACGCGGGCAACGTTGAGATTGTCCATGAGCGATGGAAGGAAGGCGATGCGATAGCAACCATCGCATGCGTGAAAAATGTTTTCTATCTGATGAGACCAGCGGAACAACATGTCGCTGATGACACTCTCTCAGACTTATACTTGATGCGGGTCGTGGCGGTCCCACGACAGATGCGTGTCACACGGACACTCAAAATATCATCAGCCGCAAAGATAGTACAACCGATACTCCAGTTCTGGAGAAGTATGGACCCGGTTGAGGTTCCAAAGGCAAGACATTATCTGCCAGTATATAAAGACGCAAAAAGTCTCGAGACATGGGATGATACAATTACTCCCAGAGACAAGGATTACACTGCGTGGACCATTCAGACACTGCCAAGAGGAGTGCTTGATGTCCCTTTTGAATTATCGTTGGGCGGAATCCCTAATAAGATCTGGGACATTCTCGAACAGTCAAAGTTCGATCTGACTTTTGTTGGTGGTCCTCCACCAGGCAAAGAAATCCGCGCCAGACGACGAAGGCAGTGACAAAGAAACTATTTTTCTTTATGTGTCTCAAATAAACTGATTGATTGCCCACGGCGTATCATGATTTGATCATGCATCATCAGTTATCAATATGAATATTAAAAAGACTCAGTGATATAACTTGGCATTCGATCGCAACATACGAGTGCGAAAGGTCGATCGACGATGATACTACACCGTATACGGGGATCGCTAGTGTATTGAGCGATGGTGTTCCCGGGTATGACCCTTTCCAAGTCCTGGGATGATGTTCTCGAAAATGAAATGTTCTCTGAAACTTTCATTAAATTATTTTTTACGATAGATTATATACTGTCGTACCTGAGCACGGTCAATCTCTACTTGTGTCGGTATATCGCAGGGTCGGGTACATACACCTCGACTTCGGATATAGCTATTAGGACTGACCCCCTAATACTATATCATAGGATATCCGCCTTATACAAGGGTATGTCATTAAAAAAGACAATGTACTTACGATCTCCCTGTGAATAATAATAATAATAATGATAATGATAAGAATAAGAAGGAGATCAAAGGGGGGAATCGTACTACAGCACCACGTTGCTTGTAGTTTTTTATTAATAGTACGTTTGTTCTTGACATACTGCCGAAAAAAAAATTGAGGGGAAGGAGTTCAAAATTTACAAGAAAGGCTAGAGAATCCGCTTTGACGTGCCGTATGAGGATATATTTATCGTCTTTTAGCGTCTATCCGTGGGTCGATGCGCTGTGTGGCATGAATCCATAGCGCATACTATTTGCAGAAAGAAATCAGAAGGTGTATGACGAAAATGCTATTTCCGTCATAAAATCGGGAGGGGGTACTGTAGGCATCACCCCCCGGATAGCCGGTAAAAAGTACCTTTTCCTGGTGACAGGTGCACCAGCTTGTTTTTCAGTATTATTTGTCCGGATTGGACCTGATGCCATTTTATTCCTGGTCTGTTGCCGTTTTCCTTTTTGGCTTCACTGAGCTAATATAACGAGACATCATTCTCATCTTTTGAGGACTGTGTTTGGTTGTATTACCGACTTTTTACGAGCTATCGTTGGGGGCATTACATTTTGTCGGCTCGGTGACGTGGCCAGTTGTGATTGATTGCCGTGGTAACTGGGGGATTTAGCACTACCTGCCCACGGGACACAACAAGTTACAAAGCCAAAGTACAAAGCAGTAGGTCTGTTGTGATTGCTTGCTGTGGTAACTGGGGGATTGAGCATCCCTGGCTCACTGGACACAACAACCTACATTACAAAGTTACTGTTGAGCAGTAGGCCAGTTGTGATTGATTGCAGTGGTAACTGGGGGATTGAGCACCCCTGGTCCACGGGACACAACAGCTTATCTTGCTAAGTTCTTGTCGCATTCGTACTGCATCATTGCACCTACTCCTTGTATTGCTGTAGTGACTGTGTGAGGAGTGTAAGAGAGGTGTGTTGAGGGAGTGAGATCTGAAGAACAGTGCGTAGGACACGAGGGGAGGAGCGAAAGGTGAGTGTTTAGGTGGTTGTATCAAAACAACTACAAACCTAAATAGGTTGAAGAACTGACTTTGCAGATAGAGCTGCTAGTAGGTGGAAAGCCATCATATGTGGTAGCTGAGGTAGCATCAGTGTAGTTTGAGCATTAGAGTCAGTGGTAACACACGTGGTTGAAGAGAGAGAGAGATAGTAAAGGGTGGTGTGGACAAGCAAAACACTATTCTGTGTAGTGTGTGTGTGAGTCTGCTCGTGGCCTCTGTTGTGTTCTCTCTGTGTGGGTGTGTGTGTGGTTGCTTGCCTGTGTCTGTGCCATCAGAACAGAGTAAGCATAGCGTGACCATATCTCTATTTGGCAAGTAGAGAGCATAGCTGTGTGCTGTGTGTAAGTGTGTGTGTGTGTGGAGCGTGTGTCTGTTCGAGACTGACGGTGGTTAGAAATGACTACGAGTAAGACAGACAATAGGATTACGTTCACAGGCAAAGAGGTATGGATCCTATTGCATAGGCAGGTAGTGCAAAGCTGTAATGTTAAGGCACCTAAGGAAGTGCTGCAGGGGGCCGACGCCCACAAAAAACATGT
This sequence comes from Paulinella micropora, assembly GCA_019918135.1. Lineage (NCBI taxonomy): Eukaryota > Cercozoa > Imbricatea > Euglyphida > Paulinellidae > Paulinella > Paulinella micropora. The sequence goes on along the minus strand of WBZZ01006971.1, from coordinate 51,364 downwards.
GCATCGCGAAAACGTATTAGGGATACAGCTTAAGGGTAGAGAGGTGCCCCTTTATACTAGCTTGGGAAGAGATAGCAGAGTGGAATGATTGGGCAGACTTGGACGAACAAGTAGTAAAGGAATACTTCGAGGACAAAGCCAAAGGTTCTACTCGCCTGTGGCCTATGCCCAACCCCAAACCGGAAGCTCCAGACCTTGAGGAGGCGTTAGGGGTAGAGGAAGACAAGGAAACCCCAGCCAAGCGCTACAAACCGGTTTTTGGCAGTCCGAAAGATGAACATGAACCAACCACTGAGACTGAAGAGGGAAAGGAGGAGGAGGAGGAAGATGAAGAACGGCACCCCTCTGACCTCTACTCTAGTGGGTATGCTAGCACTGACAAACCTAGGCTGTCAACTGGCAAGGGCTCAGACTTAGAGGGCGACAGCAAGAGTGGGGCCTCTCGAGGACAGACGGACCCCTCTAAGGTCAAAACCCCACTAGGGGGTGCTGATCGTGCTGGCGCACTGACACGACAGGTGATGGCCTATGACGCTAGTGTACTTGCTGAGATGAGCAAGCAAAAGGAGAGAGTGTTCAATATCATCTATGACATGCTCGGGTGAAGCGAAGAGCCTAGTGCGTGACTTAGCTGATCCGGAGAAGCTGACCTTTGGCCAAAACCCTAAGGCACTGTGGGACAGACTGCTAGCCCGGTACAAGAAAGCCGACCCCTCTGATGTTCAGGACAAGGTGAAGGAACTGAATGACTTCCTCTTTACGAGTAAGCAACAGTACATCGGTCAGTGTGTAGACTTGAACGCTAGGAGAGACTGGTTGGCTGATTATGGCCAAGCCCCAACCGATGACCGGATGCAGCAAATAGTGAAGGATGCGTTAGTGGGCCCAAAGCAATCTGACTCTAGGGTGAAGAAAGCGTGGCAAGTTTGGGTTGAAATGGCTGAACTGAACCGTAAGCAGTTCAAGTGGGACTTTGCATCCTGGTGGAGGTTCGTGCAAGATCGTGCCCTGGAGCTAGACAAGAAGTTTGACCGGGCCAAAGTGACTAGTTCCACAGAGAAAGGTTTGGCAGCTCGCAAGGCCGGAAAAGGGAAACCCAAGGACGAGTGCTGGCTCTTCAGCAAGGAAGGGAAATGCACTCGTGGGGCCTCTTGCAGTTACCTCCATGTTGGAGGGAAGGTGAGAGGGGTGTGTTTTTTTTCGTGGGACAAACAGGGGGAGTGTAGATGGGCCGACAAATGTAGGTTTGAGCATGACCCCACTAAAGCCAAGAAGACCCCACCTAAACCGGCAGACACCCCCAAGGGGGAGAAAAGCAAGAAGAGCGAGAAGGGCAAGGGGCCAAAGTGCTTTAACTGCTTTGAAAAGGGACACATCGCCGGGAAGTGCAGCAAGAAGTGCCGGTTGTGCGGGGGCAAGCACAAGTTGAGCAAGTGCCCGGACAAAAGCCGAAAGGAGAAGGGCGAGGCAGCAAAAGGCTCAAAAGGGGGGAGTGATAGCGATGACTCCGAGGATGCCTAGCCTTAGCTCAGATGGTAAAGTTCCTAACCGGCAAGTCGAAAGACAAAGCCCTCATGGCTAAACCCGGGGGTGCCAACCTTCCCGAGCCGATCATGCCACCGGAGGACGAGAACAGTCTTGAGATCTTGCTTGAGGATGATGCCGACATAGATAAGATGAACGAGGGGCGATGCCATGGAGTAGCGGAAGGATAGCGCCGGTGCGTAGCCCGGTTGAAGGACCTTGAGTCTCCCTTCAACAGCCTTAGGATTAAGGCAGCCACCCTCATCGACAGCGACTATTGCGTTGAGCATCAGTACCAGCGAGCCAAGCAAGAGAGAGAGAATGCCTTGCGCCGGTGGGCAGCCGACATAGCACGAAAGGATCATCTGGCTCTAATGTGAGAACGAGGGTTGGAAGCCCAAATCAAAAGTGGGAGTCATCCCCTAATGGTTGAGGCCATAGTGAGACACGAAGCCGCGAAGCGGGGTATCCCGTGGAACCGGTCCCTCTTGCCCATCATCCACTAATGTATGCAAAGCCCCGTGAACCCGGACAGTTCACCGAATGGGTCATTAGCCGACAACCGGTAACATGGGAGGCGTCGGGTGTACCCTCATGGCGGAAGGTGTACCGCCAACATGAACCTCAGGCCGGTGCCCAAGCGAAGCATATGTACTTCAGAGGTGGGGTATCCCCCTCTCGTGGGGGAGTTGTGCCTCCGCCCGTAGCATCGGTGTCGGTACGCGCCCAAGAGGTGAAGGGTACTCCCCTCCGTCCGGTAGCACCCAACCCCCGTGGAGAGAGTAAGGGTAGACCTAACGGGGCGAGCGGGATGTCAGCGGTACCTGCCCCGAAGGTTGAGATTGGTTCAAAGGCCGAGCCGGCTGAGGCTGGTAGTGGTATCATGAGCCAAAACCTGAAATCTTTACTCAAAGCAAAAAGGGAAAAGGTGGTGAAGGTGAGGCCCGGCCCGGAGGACTAACAACCCGATGGTTGGGCGGACGTGGAAGATGAAACCCCGGAGATGCAGCCCGATGCCGATCCTTCCTCGGAATCCGACGGGGAAGGGGAGCGTGAAGGTGAAGAGTCCCCGGCTAGAGATGGGGACGTGGGTAGAGCTCCGGTAAGGGTGCCGTCCTCCATAGGTCCTGACCCTAGTGTTGATGCCGAACCCGGTGGTGGTGATGCTACCGCCGGGACCGATAGCAATCCGGTGACTACGCCCTCCACCAGCCCAAGCAATATGCGTAGGTCAGTGGGCGCTCGTGCGTTTGGCTTCCTTGAGACGGTCCGAGCCTCCGTGAGTGGGATGCCCTGGTTTGCGTCCCATGCTAAGACGGTACCCCCTGCAGACCGAAAGGTGACTTCTCTGTTACCCCCTACTACTAGTACCGGTCCGTCTACGGCCCCCTCAACCTTAGCTGAGCCTGATCGTCCTACCCGACTAGGCACCGGAGAGCGAGAGAGTCGCCTCCGAGCCATGGCAGAGCAGCAAGAGGAGATGCGCCGGTGGCATCGTCCGGCGTTGAGCGGTGAGGAAGAGAAAGATGAAGATGACTTCCGGAACCGGTGGGGAGAGTGGACTAGGCTGTTGTACGACTGGGCGCAGGGGAGTGAGTATCCCATGAACAAGCCTAGGTGGCCGAGACATTGGGCCGTAGCAGGAGCAGCAGCAAATAGTACTGCAGGGTTTCAACCTCGTACTAGGCAGTTCAGAGTTAGAGAAAGGGTGGTAGGTGGTGAGAGCGTACTAGAGAAGGAATACGCAAGTTTGCCGGAAGCAGAGGGAGAAGCTGACCCGGTGGACGACCTAGTTCGTTTCATGACCGAACGCGGATGGACGGCTAAGGGGATCCGGCTAGCAAAACAAGCCCTCCTAGGACGGAGTGCGGACAAAGACCCCATGTTCGATTCGGGAGCTACGTTGCACTTTGTGCCGGCCGGAGCTGAACAACGCCTGTTCAACATTCAGCGAGGGATGAAACGGGTAGATACTGTCAACGGGGAGACCACCGTGACTAAGAAGGGCTCACTAGACATGACGCCCGTGAACGGAAAGGGGAAAAAGAACAGGTTACATCTAGGTAGTGTGTGGGTTAGCCCCAACATAGATGAAACCTTAGTCTCTGGTTCTCAGTTAGCCAAGGATGGTTACAGTGTAGTCCTCCACAAGAAGGGAGAGGGATACATCACTAAGGCCCGGATACCGGACATTTCCCCAGAGCTGAAGGCCGGGGTCCTTTACCTAGACGACAAGGACAAGGTGTGGCGTTTTGTGACGTCCACAAACCAAGAGCTGGCGGCAGATAAGATTGAGGCTAGAGCTTTCTTTGGAAAGGAGATGGCTAAGGTCACGGAGTTGACTAGCGAACAACTTCACCAGAAGTTCGGAGGGCCCGGAAGCGGCATGCAACGCCTCATCAGTGAAGCGTACGGAATCAAGATAGTGGGTGACAAAACCCATGAGCAAGCGGTAAAAGAGTGTAAAGAGTGCCCGGCCGCCAAAGGGGGAAAGTGAACCACCCGGCAAGCAACCAGTTGACACAGGTAGGGAAGTTCGAAGCTGTGGCGTTCGACAAGTCCGGGTGCCTACGCAAACCCCTCCATGGTGGGTTTTGGTACGGCATGGTGGGAATTGAGGCTAACACCGGGTATGCGTTTGGCCTCCTAAAGGATGGCACCGCGGCACCACAAGTGCGCTTCATGCGGGAATGCATAAACTTCATTGAGACGCAAAGCGGCAAGAAGGTGAAGGAAGTCCGGGTAGACGGTGAGCATATCTCAGCTGACTTCAAGGAGTTAGTCCAGGACAAGGGAGTGAGGAAGAGGATCAACACCCTCAATGAACACAACAAGAACGCCTATGCCGAAGTGTCCCAACGTGACTTTTGGCGCAAAGCGCGTCATAACCTGGTTAGGGCTCAGCTACCCTATAAGCTCTTGGGATACGCGTGGCAACACGCTAATCTATCCTCTTATACAACCTTTCCCCGAAACCATCCGGTGGTGAGGTCCGGATGTTTGAGCTGATGCCCCGTGAAAGGAAGGTAAATTGGATAGCTTACCTTCATCCTTTTGGGTGTCTATGGCACATGGTCATCGAGGGCAGGTTAGGACACGACGAGAGCCGGACGCACATGGCCGCCTGGTTAGGGCGGAGTTTGGAGTACTCCGCACACCTGATCCTGTGTGAAGGTAGGGTGTTCCCATGGCGAAACGTCAAGAACTTTGACGACAATCAGCCGGCCTGGCCCCTGTTGCAACCACTCTGGGAGAAGAAGGGACTGAGCTTGGAGCCGTTCAAGGGAGACCCGTTAGTGGAAGACGCCGACCTTGAGCAGCTGTTTGTCCCAAACCCCAGGGTGGGAGGGACCGACCCCGGGGGAGGCAAGAAGACCCCGGATCAGGGGAGCTTGACAGCTCTGATTCCGACGGCGAAGTGGAGGAAGCGACCTCTGAACAGGAAGAGGCTCCCAAGCCCGACCCGGAAACAATAGGGGAGTTGAAGGGAAGGTGGATGGAGACCCCAGCCATTCAGTGGGGCTGGGCTTGGGCCAAGAAGACCTATGGGGTGGGTTTTCGGGACAAGGTTCGACGAGGTCAGGTGCAAGACGTGAGTGAACCCATATGGGTTAAGAAGCAGAAGAAGAACGGACCAGCCCATTGGGTAAAGTTTGAGGATGACGACTCCCCAGACCGTATGTTTGACTCGGAGATCGTCAAGTACCTTGCTGACGGTCCGGAGACCGCCCATGCCGCCACGTTCACTAGGCCGGTGAGTGAGAAGCAAGCTGATGAGCTAGGGTACTGGGACGACGCCCGAGCCGAAGAGATGGCTACACTCTGGGAGAAAGGTTGCTTCCGGAGAGTCCGAGCAGACTTAGTAGACAAGAAAGACATTTGTGAAGGGCAGTTCGTTGATGCCACCAAAGAGGCAGGGGGAGAGATCCTGAAGTTCAAAAGCCGATGGACGGCCAAGGGGTTTGGCATTTTGGCAAACGGGACTTCTCAACCCCGTGTGCCCTTACCATCTTAATGCTTTTCGCCCTAACAGTGTTCTTTGGCTTAGTCTTGTCAAAGTGGGACGTTGGCACCGCATACACAGAGGCGTCTGCAGCTGAGCAGGGGTATCGCCCCAGTTACATCGTACCACCGTTTGGTTTAGAAGAGCCGGGGCATGTGTGGGAAATGCTTAAAGTCTATGGCAGACCGGACGCGGGCCGCAAATGGTGGCGGTACAAGCTAGTCCCGTTTTTAGAAAATTTAGGCTTTACGGCTCATGTCGCTTTTCCTTGTTTCTTTTGGCGTTGGCTCCCCGGTAAGGATAAGCCTGACTTTGCTTTCGTACACGTCGACGACATAATGGGAGCGTTCAGTAGCAAGGAGGTGGAAGCAGAGTTCTTAGCCGCCGGTAAGAAGGCCTTTAGGGTCTTTAAGCAAGAGGCTCCGACCGGGGTGGTAGGCCTGAACATAGAAGACAAGGAAGACTGTCTACTAGGCCGTACGATCAAGATCTCCCAGGATGATTTCATCAAAGAGGCAGTTGAGAAGCTCCAGTGCACCGGTTTAGCTACAGCCGATTCGCCGTGGTTGATGCAGGGGCTACGAGCCGGGAAAGCAATCAGTGCTAGAGCAGTTCTCGCCGCAGCACATCGTAGGTGTCCTCCCATGGACACGCATCACTCGGCACGAGGTTTTGGGCCCATTAGGGGAAGTGGCCACCCATGCCTCCAAGCCTGAGTTGTTCAATTATCAGCAAGCAGAACAGGTCGTACGGTACCTTAATGGTACCCGATCTAAAGGCATTCGCTTCACCAAGACGAACGGCACCCGCTTGATGTCCTGGGCGGACTCAAGTTGGAAGGGTACAGCCGAAGATCGCCGTGCCCGCCTAGCGGGGTTTCATTTCTTTCTTGGTGGCTCGGTGCTACCATTCTGCCTTAAGCGGAACGTGTCCGTGGCCCTGCCCAGTGATGCGACCCTGAGAGCGCGAGTGGATGCAAAGGCGAGCGCGACACAGGACGAGCTGGTGGCGACCGCGACCGGGTGCGGCGAGCTGGAGAAGGTGGCAGATGGCAAGTGTCTGGTGCCGGCCGCGCCGGAGGCGTCCTCCTGCGAGGCGGGAGTCTACGCGATGGTGGAGGCATACCACGGCCAGGATAAAATATCTAACTTTGTGCAAGGCATCGCTGGGGGACGGGTCGCAGACGCGCTGGGGCCGTACGGGTGCATCCTGTACGGCGACAACCAAGGCGCCCTGGACCTCGCAGATACAAATGTGTTTTCTAGGAAGCTCGGGCACGTGGATCTGCGCTGCGCCATCGTCAACCAGAAGGTGGACGCGGGTCTAGTCGTCAACGAGAAGGTGGCGTCAGCGGACAATGTGGCCGACGTCAACACCAAGCCGTCGCGTGGGGAGCCCTACCTCCGACTGGTGCGGCCCGTGGCGAGCGACTAGCTTCGTCTGCGGCAGGGTGGCGCGCGCGCGCGCAGTGGGACTTCCTTCAACGTTGGGACTTTCAACCCGTGGACTCTGGATAGGACTCTGGATAGGGTAGAACTCTGGATAGAGTAGAACCTTGGATTGGTATCTGATTGCAAGGGGATAGATTTTAGTAATTAGGCGACTAGATTGCAGAACTTCACAAGCTGTGGAGACGTAGGCTAGCGCATCTGCTTGCATTGTTAATCATATATTGTGCACGGTTGTGCTGCTTGCGCTTTAGTTGTTAATAGTGTAGCTATATTGCCGAACTCCACAGGAGACGTAGGACAGCTAACTTTGCGCTTGACTTATTTGCGTAATCTAGGTATTAGTTGCGCGTTGCATTGCGGACACTGACTCGTAAGGGAGTCTAATTAAGGGGGAGCATTGGACAATTAATTAGACCCTTCCTCCTCAACTACGTCAGTATTGCTATTTGGTACGTTTGCCTTATTCATTACGGTTAGTAGTATTATTGGTTATTAATACAGTCATTTAGAGTACCTTTTCTGGTACTGGTAGCACTAGCTTTTTACCATTACCATTATTGCACATATCAGGCCGTTTCGTGGGTCATTTTCTGGAGGCACATTTTTTGTGTGACTTCGTCAGTTAGACTGGCGGGAGCTTATTTATGCATAAAAGCGCACATTGAGAAAAGCCGAAAACAGACTTTGAACCGGTTTAGCAAACAACCTTCCGGATAGGAAATGCTCCGGACGCAGTTTCTAAAACAAAAACTAGTAAAAAATTTGTACGAAAAGCTCATTTAATCAAAACCAACTGTAATTACTTTTATCATAAAAGCAAAAAATGTTGAAAAACACATACATTTTCAACACTTACTCCTTGACCTGCGATGCAACTGCAATCTTTTGAAAATTATGCTAATTCATGTGGCATGTTTCGTTGCAAAAAAACTTTCGCAGTGGTAACAATCGTTGACTGCACAACCACCAAGTGCCTTATTGTAGCAACCGACCGAGCAGTGCTGTTTGTTCGATGCATCACCGGACGAAGACGACCAAGCGGATGGTTCGTGAAGAAGATGATTGTTCATCGCACAGTGCACTACACATCCAACCTGGATGTCAACCTCACCTTTGTAATTAAAACAGCTTGAAACGCTATGTAGAGCTTTTATGCATAAAAGTGTCACATGGGAAATTTCAAATGAAGTGCTTTTATACATAAAAGCTCCACATTGGCAATTTCAAATGTGTCTCTTTTATGCATAAAAGCAAAGCACAGAACTACCTGTGCATAGGTGGCAGCCACCGTGGCGGACTGCTTAGCCAGGTCTTGGAGCATTTCTTTTGTTCTCTTGTTCAGCTGTTCTGCATGCAAAAATGGAATTCATAATTTGTTTTTTCAACCGCAAAAAACAGGGAAAAGCACATGGATTTTTTTCAAACGAGACCACACACATTTCAATCAAAGTAGTCAAATAATAAAGAAATTTCAAACACAGACACAATGCAAACAAGACATCTTCAAGCACAAGTGAACAGAGAAGAGGACTGACTGGTTGGTGCTTTTTCTGTAGCCCCCTTCACAAAGATGTCTTGCAACGACACATCCCATGTCACATCCTGTGGCAGTTTAGCCTTGTTGCCCTCATGCAAAAACATGACCTCTGCGAGGGAAACACGTTGTGGCTGTTGCTTGTTTGGATCAAACACACTCACTTGCCACATTCTGCCTGTTTGAGTAGTAGTAGAACCAAACTTGCTGAACAAACCGAGGCTTGAGCTTCCAATCTTGGTGTCAGTCTCAACCCAAAGATTGATAGAAACAAACAGCTCAAGCTTCTCATTTACCCACCAGTGCAAATGTTCAAACTCCATGTTGAGGCTCTTGTCAGACATCAGCTCAA
>WBZZ01006971.1:10000-37500 GCA_019918135.1 Paulinella micropora | reverse complement strand
TTATATTAGCTCAGTGAAGCCAAAAAAGGAAAACGGCAACAGACCAGGAATAAAATGGCATCAGGTCCAATCCGGACAAATAATACTGAAAAACAAGCTGGTGCACCTGTCACCAGGAAAAGGTACTTTTACCGGCTATCCGGGGGGTGATGCCTACACACCCCGTGTTATCCTAAATTCACTCATCGTCCCCCCCCACCTAGCTAGTGTGAGTCTATACTACCCCCCGGATAGTTATTGATAAATTCCATGTATAAAAAGCCAACCCTCTCATATGCGTTTATCGCAAAACCGTAGAACAAACCTTTGTGCATACGCCTTCTACGTCATGGAGGTAACTCGATCGCAGGACTCTTCCTGTCGACGATGCTGAGGGGGACTCATTGCCTGTGGGTGGCGGGGATGGTGCAGCCGTCAAGGGACGGGCAGGGCCAGTCTCCGTCGAAGGGGCAGGGGTCTAAGCCACAGTCGTCGTGCTGGACGATGGGTCGGATGACGAACCTGAAGACGAACTCGAGCTCGATGCTGGACTCAATGTTGGGCTCGATGATGAGCTCGCGGGGACCGGAGTCACAATTGTTGCAGTCGCAGTCGTTGCAGTCACGGGGGCTCCACCTTGGTCCTCCACGGAGGGGTTCGTGCCGTCAGCGAGCAAGGTCGAGTAAGCTTCTTCCGCAACGGGGAAGAGAGGGCTCAACGTGATGCGACTACCTTGCAACGTTGTACTCAGCGAGATGCGTGGCGTTGGGCGTACCGGAGTCGATGTAGACTAAGTAGGGGTTGAACCTGACAAATCAGTCGAGGTGGCCGTCTGCGTTGCGAAGGTCGGCATGTGTTCAAGAGGGCCAATCATTGGTCGAAGTGGCGACGCGAAGGCTGGGTCAGACATGGACAGTGCACGATTGACCAATGGGGCTGATGGACGTGCTGCCAAAAGGGAGGCCAGTGATGGATGCGGTTCACGCCGGGGCAGGGGTGTCGCTCCACTCGCTAGGCTACCCGGGCGTGCAAACGGATCCACAGAGGTGGTTGGAGGTACCCAACTGATGGGGGCCAGTGTTGTTGCACCTACGGGCGACGCAATTGGGGTAAAGGCCAACGTTGGGGTGACTACAGGGGACGATGTTGCAGTAGATGGTGGTGCAGCTGGGGTGGCGGGGCTCGTCGATGGGTGAGTCGGCGGTGCAGGTCCCAAAGGAATACTTCCCAAGGTCGCTGCTGGAATCGTACCAGTCAGGGTTGATGGGGGCACGGTGACAGGAGTGCTTGCAGGGGTTGGAAGTACCAATTCAGAAAGTGATCCAGGTGCCCCAGGCATCGAAGTCGAAATCGGAAAATGGTTAATAATTCTTCTAAAGGAATAAGAGTACCCAATTGATTCCAGAGAGCTTCATGTTGAGCTGCAGAGCCTGTAGGTCCCAGGTACTCCTGGTAGATGTCATGGGCTGTCATATTTGGATTACACATCAACTTTAGGGAGGGTGTCGGTACCAATGGTAGATGAAGCAAATTAGTTTGCTTATCTTTTACTGCTTTAAGTAAAATATTACGATATTCACCAGAGTAATTAGTAAATAAATCTTCTCGGAACTGCGTTGATTGAGTCCACGAGAGGTCCGTCGTGAGAGGAGTTGACTTCGCTTCCTCAACTTCCTTCAGGAATTTCTTCTCGGAGGGCAGAAGACCATGGTATACTCCCAGGATGGTAAAGGGGTCCAGACATTTCCTCTTGTGCTCCCGAAGACGCGACAGGGGATCGTCGTGGCGCGAGTTGGCGAACATTCCACGTCACCAGGGGTAGGCCAGGCAGTGTGGGTACACTTGTAGAGCACGATGAGCAGCAGAGAGGATGATCTTGCTGGGTGATAAGGGGGTGACCCTAACACAAACAAAACCAGGCACATACTGTGTTGGTTGACTGCCTAGAGTGTAGAAGAACAGAGAGACGACACAAAAATGCAAAGACAGGTGAGGATCTGTCTCACATATGTGTTTTTGATGACCTCTGATCTCCCACGTTCGTTGAGTAGTGCCTTCCTTGTAGGACGCGCTTTCAAATCGATCTGTCGACAGAGCACACAAAACTCGTGTGTGCAGTTTCCACTTGAAAGGAAAATTCGAATTGTGAGTTTGGATACAACCCCAAGGGATAAATACACAACGAAGTCTTATTAAAAGTCTCTATGGCTGCAAAAAGCCTTATTAAAAGTCTCTATGGCTGCAAAAAGCCCTAACTCCTGAAAGTAGGTGAAATACCAGTAAATAGCTGAGAGGTCACTTCGTTTATTTACGTAGATTTCTACTTGTTTGCAGACTTTGGTTGCAAGGTACGATCGCAGTTGAACGTAGATTGTGAGTTGGTATCGTGTGACACTTGAAAATGCTGGTGTAGCACTTGAAGGAGGGCTTCAACTGTTGTGGGTTCAAGTGTCCGAGATTCGCTTTTGGAAAAAGTCTTTCACAGTCATGATGTAAAATGCATGGATTGTGCGGCAAATATTATTTTCCTTACACTTGACTGCGTGTCCACAAATTTAACGTAACGTGCGTTTTTCGGGAAATCGGGAAAAAGGCAATGAAGAGGGGAAAAATGATAATTGTCGTAAAAACTTTGATTAAATCGTTTGAAGTCATTCCTGGACGAAATCGAAAACTAGTTAGTGAAGTCGAAACGTCGTGCAGAGGAGAATCTAACGGGTCTGTCAAAAACAGTAAAAATGTCAACGGTAGTGGTTTTGGCCGGTCGTTAAAGTGCTCAGTCTGATACTACCTTAAGTGACACCTTTCAGGAAAGTGCGCATTTTGAATTGCCGTGCCTACAGCTGATCACTGTAGACACTTCCCACGCTCTGCTCTAGGTGGGGGACCAGAAGGACAAGACTGACAGTGGCTGCTCATTAAAAACAGTTAAGGTTGCTGGCAGTGTGGGGCGCAATCTGAAAAGTGTCTGTTTTGTTCCTCGTACCGGGGTTGTGTTGAACGTGGTTTTCCTTGTGAAGAAGGACCCACGCCGGGACACAGCAGTTACATTGCACAGACTTACAAGGTAGCTATAGGGTTGCCTTTTTAGTGCTGGTGTAGGCAGAGAGGGAATAGCTAGTCTGCTCTCTGCGATGGACAATTTGAAGGTTCGGGTAGGAAAACTAGCCTGTTAACCGGAGGCTCCGGGATCCCAGTTGTCTACCACCATTTTACTGGGTCACACTGAGATTCAAAAGAACCAAAAAGGAAACCAACCTCACCAAATTGGTAATATATGAACATAAAGGCGATTCGCCACCAGTACCAGAAAATATGGTAATACAGTAATAATTACTAAGTATTAAGTACTATGCGTGAAGATACCGTAACTGTATGGTTATGCTGTAGTGGACTAGGATCTAATTAAATTGTCCAATGCTTCCCCTTAATTAGGGCCTAGGACATCTCAGCAAAGACGCAGCCCGACGCATGAGGAGAATAAAGAGCAAAACCAACACCAGCACAAGTGCAACACTACACAATACACAAGCGGTCTCATCCTATAGACACACAAACTTACAAGTTAATATCAGCAAAATTTGCTAGTTCTGTCCAGAAGCAACATTCATATCAGAAATCCCATCAGCTGCTGAATCGTCCCTGGCGATAGGCTGTCCGGATACATGAACAAAGCATATCAGACAATCAAAGTCAAACATGGTCCAAATACATCAACGTACCAGTTGAATGTACAACAAACATTGCAGGACCTAACAGATGGGCTGTAATAATCCATCCGAGATGATGTGTATTAATGGCAAGGTTCTTCTAAGGATCAATAAAAACACTTTTAATGAGATCGAACTTAATGTAGTATGAACAAATCATGCGGATCACATGATATCACATGATAATCTAATCTAAAATGTCTAGGAAACAAATATATGACTGTAATAATGATCATGGTGCAACTGTATCACAGTCAACTGTGGTGATTATTCTCGATTCATGTGATAATTGGATAGATCGGTGCGGGGAAGCAACATAGATGGCAAATGGTAATATTGCTGTGATTTATGGTACTAAACTGCAAAATATATGCAACCGTCCGTTATGGTTATATTTGCATTACACGAGAATAAATGGTAAAATAGGGGCAATTGCGAGTTCCACCGTCATTAAAAAGATAAGACGGAATATTCCGGATATTGCGGTCTTACACTCCCCCCGAACTCGATATATCGTGCCCGCCATGTCGGAATCGATCTTCTCAGAAGAGAGAATTCCTTAGCTTTCATGCAATATCGATACCGAATCCATTACTTAACAAATCTAATCCCACTAATAGTTGGGAATGCACCATCGATTGCTATTCTCCCCCCGCTTTAAATCTTTGCACCACACTTCACATAAACTAAATCTGCACTAAACCGTTGTAGTCCTAAAACAAGTATCGAAGTCGAAATCTTCTCCACGTTGTAGATCATCATAGTATGATATAGAACGTGAATATGAGCACATTTCAATTAAAGTAAAAGATGATCTCCACGTTGTAGATCATCATAGTATCAATGTACGTTATGAGCACTAAGTACCTCCCAAAAGATCAAATGGATTATTTGCTGGATAAGTTCATACAAGTCGCTATGTCATTGCAATAGTAATAGACCTGTAAGGCAGGCAGTGAGTACGACTCACTATCAGGTATGTTAGGTTTTATCATGGAACTTTATTTTGCGAGTATGCACCTGACAGCTATCATTTAATCATAAAATTTATTTGAAAATGAGCATAAATCATAACTTCTATTTTTCAAAATAATTCATAATGAAATTGATAAGTTAGATAGGTTGCATACAATAAATGTAGCAATTAGGCGCAACAGAATGAGCAGCAACAGCGGCTGATGTTCCGGAAGCTCGCTGAAGCATTGGACTCGCACGGACCCCCCCCCCCCCCCCCCAGCTTCCTTTATGCCTTCGCTGCGCTGATATAAGAGCGAACATCAACCAATCGATGGCCGGCGTGACGCACAACTATTGCCGACTGCTAAAGATGGACTCAATCGCCGCACGAACATTGCTCCGACCAAACGCACCGATGGCGACGACCAACGCGACGACTGCATCGAGCTCCGAGTCTCAGCATTGCGAGACGAGACGTAATAATCACGCATATTTACGGCAATATTTTAAAGTTGGAAACGTATTATCTAATTAATGGCCCGACGTTCAAACAATGCGTTAAGCGAACGCGATGACAGCGCTAAACTAAACGCACGTACCGTACTAATGATCGAAGGCAATTTTTCAGACCTCAGGGGGAGGTCACGATAATATATCTCAATCGCAGCCCCGTAACGTTACTGCTCAGTTATGTATCGTTCTGTGCGACAAATTTCTATATTTACTCCTAATGTTAGTATAGTTGTTGCAATCATTACGCTTTAACACAAATGCACGTAAACATCGAATTAAGGGAGCGTTGCATCTGCTTTCATTTTGTAATTTGATATTAACGTTTTTTCATATATTTCGTATATCAGTATGGTCCGACGATAATTACCTTTATTAATTATAATTACTATTTTGTCAATTACGGATAATCATTGACGTAGGATTTATTTCTAGAAAGTCAGTTATTATTAATAACAGTCATCCATTACGCCGACCATAATCTAATAGTAGTGACGTGTCACGTCGATAGCGCAGTAAAGTTCCGTTCGTATTGGTGGGAAGTACCGAAGAGTTTAAATACTCACCGGTAATCAATCTGCCGGAATTACTGTTCCGAAGAACAGTCCGTCAATTGATTAATAGGTTATCAGTGTTACCGGATTCATCCCCGTGACACGCCTCTGCATCGCAATTCGTTTTTCGGACATTAAGTTTATTCAGTTTATTACGGGTTTTATCGCAGTCAACAACAGTGACAGAGCTTGTTCCCAGAGAATGCGTCGTTCCCAATTATAATTTTTTCCTGAGTTCGAAAAAGGCAAAGGGACTCCAAATGTATTAAGACAGGAAGTCTTAACCCTTACGAGCGCAAAGTAAAAATGGAATTTAATAATAAATTGAGCACAACTGGTTCAAGGCTAACCTCCACTTCTAAAGTAGAAAGGGAAGCCAGAATTGAACCCAAACAACAAGCCAAAGGGAAAAACCGCTAAAAACGGAGTGTCCCTTTGACACAGGCCAACTGACACGATGCGTTACGTCCGTAACCTGCACAAATGCTAAAACATGTCACAAACAACAACCCATAAGTGCATTTTCCCTTGTTTAGCCATAAATTCCCAGTCACGGGAAAAACGACTAAATTTCACGGAATTTCCGTGCCAATTTTCCTTAATTTCAAACGGTTACTACATACGCTACAAAAGGATCGGGTTAACGCTATTAATGTGGGAGGTTATTCAATACGGATGCTACAGGTTTGTGTAATTTACATCCTAAAAACCTTCACTACTCCGATACACGGTTAAGTGTAAAATATAGGATTTAAGGCACTATGAGATTTAAGCTTACAAGCTTATCCTCATACCCCTTAATCCTAGAACAACCTTCAAACCGGAAGTATTGTTCAAAACCGGAAATGCAATAAGAATTCATCTTTAAATACATGTAATAACAAGGAATCACTTCCACGAGTGAATTTCCGTAAAACTAATAGTGTAAAAATGATGTAGTATACAGTGTGTATTACACACACACCCCTTGAACGAAGGTCCGACCTTCGTCCGAGGCTGTGATCCCGGTCGCACAAAGACGCTCCAAGGCCCATAACCAAATGAACACAGACCTTCGCAATTGCTTTCCGTCTTAAACCGGACGGCACTCAATGTGTCCCCCTCCTACCGGCTTGCGACTTCCGAACTGTCCTAGAAGAATTTAATCATTAAATACTGAAACAATTTCCGCTCGTCCAGCTGACGACGTCACAAAAGCACTAGACGAGAGGGTTTAAATTTTACTTTTACTGAGAGGTTTGAATGATTACTGACACGTCACCAAGTGCCCCAACCCCCTTTGAATTCACCGTTACACATAGAGTGATATAGGTAAAATAGGTAATTGTCCTTGGGGTGGGCCGGTATGACTAAATACTATTATTAATAAAATTGTCAATTGCTCCCCCTATTTAGGAATAACGGCCCGATCTACCTTATGCTACTACCCTCGCAGATATGGTGGTAAATATATGTAGCCCTATTCAGAAACATTAACGGAGCCGTCCTATCGACTAAATGCACTAACTCTATACAATACCGTGACGAATACTAACTTTGTATCTCGTTCACTAACTACTTATTTAATATTGTAAGATGACACAGTAGTCAAAAAGTCCAGTTGTAGCGCCGCTCACCGCGCGGGCTCCCCCGCTCCCTTGCTTCCTTGCCTTCTGGTAGCCTCCCGAGTCCTTTAGTTTCCCGGCTCCCAGCCGCCCACTTGACGCCGCTTGAATCCACAGCCCGGGTCGTAGAACCACATTGGCGCCGCGCGCTCCATCCATCGACGCTCTGAGCCCAAGCCTGAGCTATGGTCGCTGTAGCTGTCGCTGTCCGCCCCACGGCCGCGCCCTTTCCCTTGATCGTCGTTGGTCTCACCCGCCTGTTTCCCCGCCTTCGCGGAACACCTTTTCCCCTTGACTGAGCTTAACTTATTCGCCCCGCTCGCTACCTTCCCTTTCTTTTTCTTGTTTCTGCGCTTTGCGCTCTTCGCCTTCTCTATTTTTTTCTTCTCAACTAACGGTTTGAGTGGGCTATCTTCGTTTTGCTCCCCATCCCTGAGGCTTCCTTCTCTCTCTCTCTTTCCTGATCTGTATGCAGCCCGCAAAATCGCCCTCTCAACAGACCATAAGCTGCCTCTCGCAACAACACATTCTCACTCTCCATGTCATCCGTGCACACAAAAAATTGCTGCTCACCTGACACTCGCCCCTCACATAGACGATAGATTAATCTCTCTTGTACTACCTGCACTTGTGCCCTCTCCTTGACCATGCCTGCTCTCTCTCGCGATCGTAACCATTTCTCCGCCTTTCTGGGCGTCATCAACACTTTTTCATCTGTGTCAGAGGTGTCTGACTCACTCACCCTACCTAACTTTCCATGTTCCCTTTTTGCTCTCTTTTCCTTCTCTCGCGGTTCTTCCTTCTCACCTGGCTCTTCTCTCGCCTTCTTCATCTTTTCACATTCATGTAGTCTGTGCTCTCCCCCACACATCCTGCACTCCTTCTCACATGCTGAGAACACATGCCCCTCCATGTTACAATTGAAACATTTCTCTTTCTTCAACATCTTCTTTCTCGTTCCTGTTCCTTTCCCTCCCTCTTTATTGTTAGTGGTGGTGTGTTTAAACCTACAGTTAGATCTATCACAGCTGCCTGACTGTTCAAACATGTAGCACACCCCAGGCACACTACGCATAGTGACTGACCCCTCTGTGTGAGCAAAACGACACTCATCCCCCCACTTGCATCCACTCTCTCTTTGAAACCAAAAACACACAACTCTCTGCCCTTCCTCTCTTTTGTTGGCATCTTTCCCTGCGTGTGCTTTTCTTTCTTCATCTTCTTCTCTCTTTCTTTGTTTCTGTCTATTTCCAATGCTTTTCTTCCAACTCCTCCCACCATTCCTCAAACGACCATGCATGCTGCTTCTTATTCATCTTTAGCGTGCTCATCCATCCTCCCCAATCCTTCCTCACCCCCTCTGACGCATACTCAGGGTTTTGTAAGGCATTGGTGATTATTGTTTCCATTGTTCTGTGGGGTGTTTTATGGCCTACTGCCTTCAGCTCTTCATCTAACGCAACAAACGCATCAAACTGCGGAGCATAATCACACCCCTCATCAAATGTCCATGCATTCATCGCATTTATTTTGTCTTGCACATCTTCCTCACTCACCTTACCAAACCTTTTGGTTAGTCTTGCCCACACAATGTGCAAGTTCTGACCAAAGTCTGGTCAGGTGTCTTTCACCAAATCTGCCACACTCCTCTTTGCTTTACCTACTAGCTTAAACACAAACGAAAAAGCTTCCTCTCTCTGTCTTTTCATCTCATTCTCCAAACTCTCCTCATATGCTACTATCATTCTGTCTTCCTTCACTTTTTCCTCTACTTGCTCCTTGCTCTTCGTCCTGATTGTTGTCGTTGCTGGTGTGGAATAAGTAGGTGAAAGCTGACTACTCACTCTCCCCCTCTCCTCCACCTGCTCTTCTTCTCTCTTTTGCTCCCTCTTACCACTATCTCCCCCTAACGTAGGCTGCCTTTCTGTCTCAGTAAAATAAGAGGTAAGGTTTTCCTTGTCTGACACTGACTCTGAGTCTAAGTCAGCTTCATCTTCCTCCTCTCTCAACCCTATCTTTACTCTCTCTCTCTCTCTCTCTCTTGCTGATTGCTTTCCTGCTCTCTCTCCCCACCGCCACATGTAATTGGGGACTTGCTTTCCTTTCCTATGCAACGCACTTACATTACTCTCATGAACTAACCTACTGTGTTCTTCTGGGGTCTTGAGTGCCCCTTTGAGTCTTTTGGCCCCTAATGCCAAAACTATTTCCCTCTGAAATTGCTTGAACGGGGTTCTCCCGTCATTTTGTCTTTTTTCCGTCCTGCTGACTTTGTTTTTGTCCGTGCCTCTTAGAATGCTAAAACTCATTACGAGGTCTTACTGTCTTGTTCTTTGAGTTTGTTTTAGTAGCCACACTGTGCAGCAGACCAGATCATGTGTGTGCTGTCTTCCCACTCAGGCTGCCACAGACGCCGGTCACCTACCCACGGAGACAGGTACAATGCGTTCAAAAGCAACTGAGCCAAAGGGTCTCAGTGCGAGAGCTTCCCTTTTAATGTGCCAATTAATGGAATGGCACCAACCCCTCTCATAGACAGTCGCCTCCCAGGTCGGCGATTGTCTTCTCCTCCCTTGCTTGCAGTGCCAGAGTCACTAAGCGCTGCCAAGGCTCATAACCCACTAGACGAGAGGGTTCAAACTTTACTTTTACTGAGAGATTTGAATGATTACTGACACGTCACCAAGTGCCCCAACCCATTTTGAATTCACCGTTACACATAGAGCGTTGGTAGGACAATTACGTTTTACTTTTAGTGATTACTTTGTGACTGGTAAGTAATTTATCCGTATAGTTCTAGTCAATAATTGTAACGGACGTAACGGTCCACATTGGCATTCAGAATCGGACAATAACCATTGTGTAATAATAACAGTCGTGCGGACTTTATTTCAGTTTCATTATTACCTTTGAGTTTGTCAGTTCTGCTATATACGTGCGGACTAAAAGTGTCGATTGGTATCGTGGCTTCTAACGGAGTCTCTCGGCAAACCGGCGTATAAGGTATTAGGTCCGTGAGTGACCTGGTATTACCTAATCAACGGTTATGAGCCGCTGGGGAAACGAATTTCGGCTCCATGCGATCAGCATGAGACAATTGATGTCTCACACTCCGGTGTTTAGCGGATATAAAAAGGATTTACAGAGTTGCTATTACTAGATAGAGGAGTATGCCTACGGGATAAGCACAACACTCGGGGATATGTTTCATGATGCTTTCAAAGACCATAAAGCGGCAAGAAAAAAGTATGGTTATGATAGAGACAGGATGAGAAAAGCAGAAGAAATGGAAGAACCGAGAGAACCACACGAGGTGGACACACCGAAAGGATCAGAAGACGAAGAAGATGAAACAGAGACACAACAAACACGACAACAGAGACAGAGAAGTAGCCAAACACCACAAGACTCGAAGACACAGCAAGAGAAACCTGCCAACTGGAAAGACCTCTCAAAGGAAGAGAAGAAAGCTTGGGAGGATAGGGCAAACAGAAAGAAGAAAAGACAGATGACAAGAACCAACAAGGATGAGTATTTGCTGAGGAAGAAAGATACAGAGAAGAAATGCAGTACCTGCATCGCTGCAGGATGTTCCAACTTCTCGTAACAACAGCATTCTCGGAATCCATGGTGGTTCAATTTCTGCGCAGTAAAAACGTTCATTGCCCGTTTGAGAAAGTCGGCATTGTCAAAGTAAAATACTGTAATCTAAGTGGTGCGGCGAGATACATAGAGGAGAAAGCATTTAAAGAGATGAGACCGAGACCGATAGAGGATATGGATGAGTATCTAACACAACATCTACTGCAGAAGAACAGGCTACAAGCTCTGAGAGGGAAACCATTTGAGCCAGAAGAAGCAGTAAATGGGTTGTTAGAGAAGCTAGCAGAGCATGAGGCCTATGGCCCGCTTACCTCAACGATCATTATAGATTAGCAGCAGCGAGCAGGCCAACACATGATGATATGGTAGAGTCGGCAAGAGAAATTTACGTGTTGTGGGAAGCGAAGCAGAAGAGACTGAGAAAGGAAGGTAGGAGAGAGAAAGAGAGGAAGAGAGGGTAAGGGAGCGAATCTACGTTTGGAGAGGGAGAGGGAGGAGAGAAGGGAGAAAAGAGAGAGAGATGAACAAAAAATGGACTAAGAACGGGAAGGGCAAGGGCAATAAGAATGGTAGTGATAGTTCAGAGCAGGAATGGTGGCTGACAGCGACATGCTATAACTGCTACCAGACTGGACACACAAAGCGTTTTTGCCCCAAACAGAAGTCAAGCCCCAAACGAACTAGTCCAAAGTCAGCTCACTCTAACTCCACAAAAGGAAAGCAAAGAGACAAGAGTGGCAAGTTTAAAAAGAAAGGAGCCAAGGAGTCACTCTTATGAGGGGAGAAGTAGGAGAGGAGGGTGAGGAGGAAGAAGGAGACAAATCTGAAGGGGAAAACAGCTCAGAAGAAGAAGAAGAGTATGGACTAGTCATGATGGAGGGTGCAGAAGAAGCAATGGAGGGAAACATAGAAAGTGGGGAAAGCATTATTGCTCGTGAAGCAGAGCAAGAGGGCGAGGAGGATAGTGAGCCCCCGAAGGAGCAAAGGGACAACAAACCCTTACATAAACCCACAAGAGCCCTTGGGGGGGGGGGGGAAGCTGTCGAGTGCTCCATTGGCTCGAAACACACTCCGAGACAGACTCCACAACCCTCCACCTCGCACTCTCACTAGTGCTCAACACCCCGACACCTCTACAACAACCACTCCTGCCCTCACAATCTCACGAGACACACAACGTGTGCAACCCTCACCATTGCAACCAAAACCCTCGCAAGTGAAAGAGAAAGAGAAACGGAAAAGTGAGAAACCGACACCCACACCCCCTCAGAACTCAAGACAATCAAAGAACGAAACACCACGTCCCACTACACTCACTCCTAAGAGCCACACCACAGGCCCACTAACCACTCGTTGTACTGGGCTGAACTGGAAGGGAGAACAGTGTGGAGTTAAGTTTGGACAAGGGGGGAGTTGGGGCAAGGCGGGTGAGGCAGCAAAGAGGCTATTGTATGCAGACTTATGTGGTTATCATGCCCGTCAAGACCCACTATTCCCTGACATTGACCTAGCACAAGACCCTTCACGTCGCCCACGCCCTTCCCGTGATTATGCATCTGAGAGTGAGATGATAAGCATACTGAGAGCGAGGGAGGGAAAGGGGGCGAGTGCACAGCAAATCTCGCAAAAAGATACGGCAAAACCCGTAAAGAAAAACTCGTTAAGTCCCGCAAATATCGGAGAAAAAGACAAGGAAAATGTCGAAAAACCCGGTAAGAAAGGAGTTAGTGCAGATTCACGGAATGATGCTGTTTTGTCAGGAAAGAGGCAAGGACCGGCGGGACTAGAGCTGGAAAAGAGATGGCATTTCATGAGGCTGATGAGCGTGTAGGAGGGACAAGTGAGGGCAAGTCTTGGCCACCATCGCTACTATCGCAAAGTCCGTCTCCTTTGGATAGAGTAGGAGACAGTGTGGAGTCACAGACAGAGCAGACAAGCGAGACACACACACATGAAACACCTGTGGGGAAGAGCAGTAAAAGAGGCACAGAACACGGAAAGGTAATGAGCTTTGAAGACTTTAAGAGAATAAGTGAACAGCTGAACAACCTGTGTGTTTTAGATGATGAAACGGGAGATGTTGTTATGATGACAAAGAAGGAAGGAGAGAGAGTAGCAGAGGCAGATGGACTGTTGACAGATGTGTTTTGGGCAGTGAACGAAGTATTTCTGAACATGCAGCAGGCACACCACAAATCACAAGAGAGACAGTCATAGAGAAGAGAGCAGCAAGAACCACTCAGAGTGCAAAAGCTAAGGAAAGAGCTAAGTGGGAGTGTGAGTTCAGACACAGTGAAGGACATCCAAGACCCGAGAAGACGGAAATAGCTAGGTTGCTATATGCGTTAACGAAGGGAGCAGAAAAGATAGTAGTGAAAGAGGGTTTGTGTTACGACCCGGACGGCAAAGAGAACGAGTTTTACACAGAGCTGTTAGGAATAATAGACTATGGAATACTCGACTTAGCTAAGAACCACGACAATCAATTTGCTCTTTTCATCGTACGATCGATGCCCCACCTTATGAAGATTTGGCATGAGGTAGAAGCGAGAGGGGTTACACTGAACGCACTTTTGCGGAAGTTACACTCAGGAGATGCATACAAGTTCTTCAGTCCAGAACAGGCAGCAGCGAGAAAGAGGGAGTTTGATAGGAAGAGACGGGAGATAGACGGACACTCAGACTTGAAGGAGGATGATGAGGAGTTTGACCCAGAGAACCTAGAACACTCCAGAACCTCCGAGGAGATGAGGTCAGGAATTCCCATAAGCTTTAAATCGTATTGCGAGGCACGAGAAAAGCTTGATTGGATGTACGAGGAGAGATTTGAGAAGAGAAGAAAGAACAAAGCCCAAGGGAAAGGGAGTGAGGAGGAGGATGAAGAGGAAGATCACAATCTCATGGTAGACGATAGCGAGACGGTAGGACGCAAGAAAAAGATGATAGTTCAAGACAGCGGATCGTCCAGGGATATAGCATGTACACCGCACATCTTACACAACGTCTGAGAGATTGAACCCGTTAGCTTAGTCACCGGAAATGGAGAGAGTGTGGTGCGACACATGGGGGAAGCGAGGTTGATAAGAATAAATGGCAACTACTAATCCTAAAGCACCCCATAAGAATTAAAGAGAGTAACGTGATCGTGAGGGGGAGACTTACGCCTGGCATTCTCTATCGCTGCCGGGGACAATGAGAAAGACAAGCCCCTCAACATAAATGAGCGTTACAACCCCAAAGTGAAAGAGAAGAAGAATAAGACGGGGTAAGCGGGGCGGGAATCCCCAAAGAGAGAGAAAGTGAGAGCAAGCAAGCGAGAGTAAGTGAGAACGAGGAAACTAGAGGTAGCGTTTTATACGCCATGTATCCTGAGAAAGGTAAGAAGGGTAAGTCCGTTGACATTTATGTCATACATCAGTGTAGCCAAAGACCTATGCATTAGGCAAGGCAATGGGTAGAAAATTAACAGGAAGCGGGGATAGTGTTAGATTTTGTGAAGACTGTATGATGGCAAAAGCTAAAGTGTTACCCAGATTTAAGGTTAATATAATTAGGAGAGCGAGTTACCCTTGTGAGATTTTGCACTTAGATACTTCCGGACCATGGGCGGTTATGTCAATTCACGGTAAGAACTATAAATTTTGCGTTACAGACGATTACTCGGGGTACATCAAAGATTATTATCTACGATACAAGAACGAGTTTGTAGATTGTTTGAAGCAAGCGGTAGCATGGTTTGAGAGGCAGACAGGGAAGAAAGTCAGACAGATCACTTGCGACAACGGGTTCGATGTCCCAGCTGAGATTATAGAGTGGTGGAAACCTCTACAATTGATTTGGAAGACTACTGCTCCAGGTGATAAAGATGGCAATCCCATAGCTGAGAAATCAACGACATCACAGCAGGACCAGCCCGGGCCATGCGATACGAGGCTAATTTACCACCCCAATTTTGGGCGGAAATGGAACACACAGCCACAACTTTGCACAACATTCTACCAGCCACGACAGGGCCTAGGAAGGGAACCTCACCTTTTGAGCAATGTCTGGGCTACAAGCCAGCTATCCGACAACTTAAGCCTATAGGATGTTTAGGTGTAATGTACATAGGAAAGCAGGTAGGCAAATGCAACTATAGGGGAAAGCGTGTAATGTTACTTGGATACGATGTATTTAAGGAACTACCGAGTTTGGGATGCGAAAAATCATCACAAATGTGCGTAATGTACACTTTAACCACAATGTAGTTGGCAAGGATGCTCACCCACCCAGAGAAGTTAGATGGGACGACAAGGAATCTGAGGGGGAGAGTAATGACACCGTCCAGCTAGAACAGCCGTTAGACGAACCCGAACATAAAGATGAGGGGGAGTTAGACAAACATGAGGAGTTACAGGAAGAAAAAGACATTCACCGTCCAGATTCCGGTCTCCCATCAAAGTCGAAGGTAGAACTAGCTGACAACAAGGATGATGGGGTAACACCCGTCACATCGTTAGAGGCGCAAAGCCCCGAAGCAGACCACCCTAGTAGGAGGTACGTAGAGGGAGACGCGCCCACAAAGGGCCTCACTTGGGAACAAAGTGACAAGATCACATCAGCTAACATAGTGAGAGGGAAACGAGAAGCAAAGGTTAGGACACCAGTTACACAACCACCTCCAGAAAAGAAGGCAACAGTAAAAAGCAGCTACATTGACAGGAGAGAGAGAGAGAGAGTTAGTGTGCTGGAAGTAGCTTTCGGAGAAGAATGGGCAAAGGAAGAATATGAAGACAACTGGCGATCAGTTAAGAGAGAAGGAAAAGTCTTAGAACCATGCGAGAAGGGAGAGAGACTTAAAGTCCGTAAGATGCCTAAGCCCAGTCACTTCGTAGTCTTTGACGACGGTCAGGTAGAAAAGATGTTAGATAGCGAAATTAGAAAGTATCGGATAGATAGGATAAGACCTGTCGGTGAACTAGAGCATCCCGAGATGTCCGCAGAAAGTATCGTGGAGGATCAAACCACTGCGTTACTGTACCTGACATTGAAGGTACCAAAGGCAATCGTAGACGAGGCATTAACTGCGAAAGAGTTGAAAGCAGGAATGGATAAAGAAATTGAAGCTCTAAAGTCTTTTAATACTTACACGTGGGTAAGCCCGAAGGAAGCGAAAGAAAAAGGAGTAAAAGTAGTGAGACTAACATGGGTACATAAAGTCAAACTAGACGAAAGGGGACGTAAGTTCATTAAGTCGAGGTTAGCTTTGAGGGGAGATATGCTAGAGCCAGGAGTTAGCTATAACCCGGATCAATTATTTGTGCCCTGTGCCGCGCATCGCTCATTACTCTTTTTGTCTAAGCTTGCAGCATGGCATGGACATAAGCTATACGGTATAGACTTCAAAAATGCTTATCTAAATGCACGAATGCATGATCCTGTTTATGCTTATGCACCCGATGGGATAGACAGTGAAGAGCATGAAGGCATGATATGGAGAGTAGATGGAGCTCTGTATGGCGCGCCGCAAGCTGGTAGGAGATGGTATGAGATCTTAGCCCCTAAGTTAGAGGAATTAGGATTCATGTTACTAGACTCAGATTTATGTATGTTCGTTGAAAAGGATAAGCAGATAAGAGATGCTATCATTGGTATTTTCCATGTAGATGATCTTATTTTCTCAGCTCCTAACAAACAAGCGTATGACCGTTTTGCTAGTAAGCTAGAAAAATTTTATCCTCTTAAGCGTTTGGGAGTGGCTAAAGAGTTCAAAGGGATAGAGATAGTTCAGGAAGGACGACGCATTTTATTGCATCAGAAGAAGTATCAGAATCAGAATGTAAAGGATGTAGGATATGCCGATGTTAGACCAGTAAGCACTCCTAGTGCAGAACATGAGCCAGAACCTATGGGAGAAACACGCGCTCTTAGAATGCATTCAATTCCTAGTTTAGTAGGTAAACTTTTGTTTCTAACTAAGATGATACGTCCAGATGCTAATCAAGCACTGAATGCAGCTAGCGTGATGCAGACAGTAAATCCAGGACTTGCTTATGCTTTACTAGGTAGGATCTTCAGATATCTGAAAAGTTCGTATCGCGGTATTGCATTTCACGGGCCTAGATCGTCACTAAAAGGAAGGACGTACCCCAAGATTACTTTATGGCCAGATGCAGTACATAAGGTCTGTAAGAAAACCGGAAAGTCACGTACAGGTTATATAGTGCTTTGGGGTGGAGACCCGGTAGCTTGGTTATCGAAACGACAAACTAGAATTGCTCTAAGTTCTAATGACTCTTCCACCCGGTCTTCCAATGATTTCCCTTTTAGAGGATATGCTAAACCTCCATGATTCGGAAAAGCTGACTCCTCTGAAACCTCCTTCCAGGATTTCTCGTAATCCATGACATCTTGTGTGTCAATGTTAAAGTGAGTCCGGTTTCTCACTCTCTTTCCACAGGATCTCATCGTAGACTTCATAGATTTTAGTGTCTAGAGAGTCTTTACAACAGATATCCGGTAACGGTTCAGTGGCCGCTTGAAAGGCGTATGCTTCCTCTGATACAAAATGGACTGAGCCCTTCCAATTGTCCCTCTTGTGACACACTAACCCTCTGGGCTTCTTTTTGTCAAAGTCACGAACATTCTCCAGTTCCTCCAAGGATAGGGTGCATCCTGACATCGCGAAAACAGACTCCGGTGTCGTGAATCTGAATCGGGCATAACCTGTGCCATCATGAACAGGATCCTCCAGTCTTACTCTGATTGAGTAGACCTTGTCTTCCTTTATTTCCTCCTGTTCAATCTTGTCCTTGCCTTGACGGGACATTGCATCCGCCTTGACATTGTCCTTTCCTTTCAGATACTCGATAGTGAAGTGGTATTCCGCCAGTTCCTGTTGCCATCGATATCTTGCTAATCGTCCCTTCTGATCCTGACTCATGAGCCATTTCAAGTTGTGATGGTCCGTCCTCACCAACGTGTTCTTAGCTCCCCACAGGTTTCCCCTTAGCCTTCTGAAGGCCCAAACGATAGCTAGCGTTTCCCGGTGTCTTGTACAATACTGTCTTTCCTCCTTTGACAGTTGTCTACTAATGAACGTCACGGGTCTTAGTACGCCCGATACCTCATCCATCTGTTGTAAGACTCCTCCAATCGCATAGCCCGATGCATTCGTGTCTAGGACAAACGGTTTCTTCCAATCCGGTAACATCAGTACCCGGCCTCCATTCTTCGGGTCCCTTGATAGCTCTTCTTTGAGCCAGTTTATAGTCCTTATCACTGGAGCTGGCCATGACCCTTCAGCATTTCCATTCTTTAGGAATTCCCGGATACATTGAACTTCGTCTGCAAACCTCGGGATGAATTCCCCATAGTACTGGGCCAATGAGACAAATGAATGCAGCTCCAACTTGGTCTTGGGCAACTCCATCTCGGCCACTGCGTTCCTTTTCTTGTTCGAAATTGCACATTTCCCTTTAGAGATCTGGTATCCCAAATAAGTAATAGAGTCCTGTGCAAAATCACACTTTTTCGGGTTCAACTTGAGTCCAAGGCTTTGACTCGCCTTCTAACATCTCTGACATGCTCCACATGATCCTCCTCCGACTTTGAAAATATGATCACGTCATCGATGTAACAAAAGCGAACACTTCTGTTTTGCCATACTTTTCCGCAAAGCTCTTATCTTCATACTTGTCTCCAAGCATGGTGGTCATTGCCTTCTGGAATACGCCCGGCGAGATCTAAAGTCCCATGGGTAGCACTTTCCACACGTACGTCTTCATCCCAATTGAAAATGCCGTCAACCATCTACTCCTTTCCGATATCGGGATCTGCCAAAATCCGTTCTTGAGATCAAGCGTTGAATAAATCTTTGCTCCGTATAAGCTATTGATAGCTTGCTTGATATCCGGACCGGGTACCGGTGTGTCGATATCCATGATCATTTTATTGATCCGGAAATAGTTGATACAGAGCCTAAGCGTTCCATCTGGTTTCGGAGCCAAGGTAACAGGGAATGAGATTTCCGATAGTCTCTCCTCTATCAGATCTCGATCGTGTAGGTCCTCAATGATCTCTTTTGCGATCTTCTCCTCATGATAGCTAAGTCTTCCTCTTGACTTTCCTTTCATGTAATCCCCTGGTTTCCGCTCAAAATTGACCTCGAAGTCTTTGACTGACCCAGACTCCAATGGTCCAAAGGCTTCGATCCCTTCATCAAGAGCATCCTTCAACTTTGCCTTGAGCTTGGCTGAACCTTTCCATGAGCTTTTCTTTTCCCCCAGGATCTCCTTCGCTTCATTGAGCGCTTTAGCCTTATCCTCTGGGCTGATCGACTTCAATACCTCCTTGTAGTCAGAACTTTTGCGCTGCTCCCACTTGTCAAAGCTCATGTCACTGTTGTATTCGTCTCTTTGAACCTTCTCGTCTTTTTCGAGACCACAAATCTGATCCATGACCATCGCGAATTGCAAGCCATGTGTTTTGTGATAGATCCCCGATATCTGACTAAATGCACTCTTCCTCACATCAGACATCTCTCTTTCGAGAAGCAATTGCCTCCAATCAAATGCTTGTTCCTTTGTCCCCAGATGACATGCAATAATGAGCTTTCTGCCTCTACAAGGAATCGGGATCGGATCATCGATCATGTAGTCTTCGATATCGTTCCACCACATTTCCTTCCTTGTTCCGACAGGTACAACAATAGTCATCTTAGTGACCGATACTCGATTCTTCAACGCCCTCTTGATCTCCTTAATCCCATGAGGCAGATGAGGCTCTACTCCCCACTTAGCTGTCAGAAATTCTTGAATCGTTTCTTCTTTCTTCTGGGCCGCGTTCATGCTTACGTTCCATACTACGTCAGAACCCATGCTTTCGTAGTTGTCAATATTGACATGTTCGCCATCCACATGAACAGCCTTCCCATTTAAACCATCCAAGAGCTTGCATTTCTCGGTTTCCAGATAATCCAACCTTCTCTGGATTGACTCCAGCATCATGTGTCGATCCAGTTCCTCATCTGAGTCATTTTCCCCGATTTCCATCTGGGTCCAATCATCCTCAGAGTTCTCCATGCTTAAGTCTGTCATGAACACTCGGTCTTCCATCTCATCCATAGACGGATGCCAATTCTCCACCTTGGCCTGGGTAAAGAATGAGTGATCCACTTTTAACAATTGCAACCTGAAAGGAAGCTCCAATATTTCCGGTCTGGTTCGATCTCGTACCTCACGTTCCCATAATATACGTGGTTTTCGTATGTATGGATCCGTGTTCTCATTTGTTTAAGCCCGTTTAAAGAGATCAGGGTCGGTCCATCGAAATTCGGAACTATCCAAAACTTGAGCCTGTGTGAGGTTCCATCTTTCAATAAGATATTTAGGAACACATATCCCGTCACTGGGGCATCTCCACCGATTCCTTTGAATAGTCCTCCCCCTTTGAAGAAGTCCCACTGGTTCCCCTACCAGCTTTTGTTCTGGTATCGCTGAATGAACTCCTGACCTACCACATTGATGGAAGCTATAGTGTCATTTCCCACTTTACACTCTTCGTCCGGTCCCTCTATATACAACTTAGTAAAGAGTAGATCCGAATGAGATTCGAACAACGGCTTTGCCACAGCATTTACTGATTCCATCATTAACTTTAACAAGTCTCTATGGACTCTCTCTCTCTCTCTCTCTCTCTCGCGACGTAAATGTCAAGATCCGTATCCACTTCCTGTTTTCCATAAATACCCTTGTCGGGACTAGAATGGAGAGGAGGAGGATATTAATCCGATGACTGCTACTGACTCATACGAGGCTTTTGAGCTGAGTCTAGCAACGGAGAGGAAAAAGTTGGCCTTCGTACATGAGGCAACTGAAGCCTATGTACACCCTTATGTCACAGTGCCGGAGGAACTGACCTGGACCGACAATTGGGAGACGGAGATGCAGGCGTATACGGTTACGATTCCCGCATGGGACAGAAAGTCTATTGATGACTTAGTCGTAGCGCGTAATGAGGAGATAATATGTGTTGCGAAACAGTGCCCGTCGTTGGCCAGATTCGCAGAAGGTGGCGGGGCAGATGTCCATATTACTAATGGCTACTGTTACCATGCGAAGGTGTCAGATGAGAAGAGAGAGGCGTTTGTGCCAAGGAGGAAGGGGCGTATCCCCGATACTCCAGCGGATGACATTAAAACTTTTATCACGAACTTTTGGGGCGATGTGCCTACCTGGCCGCGCTCATTAACTGAAGTGAAAAAGTGTCTACGGACTCTATTTGAGAGTAACAAGCCGTATACTGTCATTCTGCCATACAATGAGAAGGCGATCTGGGCACAGGAGATAAGGGACCGGCTTATTGATCATCCTATACCTGTTCCTTCTCGCAAGCAACAGTTACTGGTGGCTTGTCGACTCGGGTCTCGGGAGCAGAGCAGTGCATACAAGCAAAAGCTCAGAGCCCAGGACAAGTTGAAATTGATACCTCAAGCTTTCACATGCTTTGATGGTTTCTACACCCGTAAGGCTCCGATACAATACGCGAACCTTATTGATATGCTTGTCGGGCTGGGTCATGATGATGAGCCGGACACAGTCACGTATGAAAGAACGGGACTAAACGATTTGTCCGAGGAAGATTTGAGTTTGGAGGAGGACTTAGCGCCCCTCAAGGAGCATAAGAAGATGTCGGAGGAAGATTTCCAAGCGGCGGCGCGGAAAATTTTAGAAGAAGGAGTGGGTTCGGAGAGAGAGAAGGCGTTTCTGAAAGCTAAGATGGAGGCGTACAGAGAAATTTTCGACCCTCCTCGGGCAGGTGGTGTAAAGTCGGATGACTTCACTGCTGTCATTTACAAGATACCGGGTGCGGAGCCATCTCCGGCACCACGGAGGGCAAATTTGAGCATACATGAGGCAAAAATAGCGGAGGAGAATGTGAGACAGTTGCTCGATGAGGACTTTATTGAGAGATCTACATCTCCAATTGTCTCTCAACCGAAAATCGTCCCTAAGCCAGGAGGAGAATGGCGCTTGACGATCAATTATGCCCGTGTGAATAAGGTGCTAGAGGAAGAGAGAAATCCTCTGCCGACCTTAGAAGAAGGCAGAAGGGTGCTGCGGAATGCTAAATTCTATTCGGTCATTGACCTTAAGAACGGCTTCTGGCAGATACCACTGGACGAGAAATCCAGATGGTTGACTGCATTCGTTGTGGGTATGGAAATATACCAGTGGAAGGTGCTTCCAATGGGACTCAAACAGGCCCCGGGGCTCTTTCAGAAGGCGATGCAGAAGATGTTGAGCGGTCAATATGACGACCAGTCGGAGGATGGTTTTATGAGAAGGAGAGGACAGAAGGCGGGAGAATATGCATTTTGTTACATCGATGACATCATCTTATACTCTAACACAATGGAAGAGCATATCGATCACTTGTCAGATGTCTTCAGGCGCATCGGAGCTTTTGGCCTGAAATGCAACCTAAAGAAATGTCAGCTTGCCAGGACAAGTGTGACG
This sequence comes from Paulinella micropora, assembly GCA_019918135.1. Lineage (NCBI taxonomy): Eukaryota > Cercozoa > Imbricatea > Euglyphida > Paulinellidae > Paulinella > Paulinella micropora. Next base: position 15,085 of record WBZZ01006971.1, on the reverse strand, counting down.
TATTTGGGTTACGAGATTTCTCATAATAGGGTCTCGATATCGCGCGAAAAGAGGGAGGAGATCATGAGTAGACAGTTGCCAAAGAATCGCACGGAGTTACACTCTTTTCTTGCGATGGCACAGTACTACAGCCAGTTCATACCCGATTGGGGTGCAACTCGGGCTAAGCTGGAGAAGATGATTGATTTTGGAGACTTTGAGAAGTGGGATGAGGAGGCTTTGCAGGCGTTTAATACGCTCAAAGATATCATTTATAAAGATCCCAAGGACGGCGGATTAGTACTTATGATGCCCGACTTTACGAAACCGTTCTTAGTCGACACGGATGCATCTAAGTTTGCGATTGGCGCGGTGCTGCAACAGGAAGATGAGGAGAAAAAGTTGCGCCCGATCATGTTTATTAGTAGAAAGCTGTGTGCGGAGGAGCGAAATTACTGCACGCGACAGAGGGAGGCGTTGGCAGTAGTATGGGCTCTCAAGAGGCTCAGAAAATACTTGTGGGGAGGACCTCTATTCACGGTTAGGACCGATCATCACAACCTTCTTTGGTTGATGAATCATGAACAAACCGGCCGTTTGGCGCGGTGGCAAGCTTTCTTGTCATGTTTCAATTTCACGATGGTCTACTTACCGGGAAAGCGAAACGTAGTCGCTGATAGCCTTTCCAGGCTAGAGTTTCAGTCGGAGGTGTCGGCTCTCGTATCATCAGTGGAGATGATGGACCTGTCCACGGACAAGGTATACGAGGTGAGCCACATAGAGGCGATGCAGATGGCAAGAGGCGTTCGTTATGACCGCACGGGTCTACGATATAGTCCTCAAGGCCCGGAGCATGGCATATGCTGTGAGGCGCATGTTCTCGAAGACGCTGAGTGGTCTTATGAGGCATACGAGAACGCGAAGGCGAATATAAAAGAAGAGGAGGAGACGACTGAGGTCTGTACTGAACCTCCACAGGAAAATCGAAGCGAGCTTGATGAAGACCCGGAAAGGGTAGGAGTAAGGTTGGAGGACGGTACTATTCATATCGCCTCGCCTACCGCGTGGAGGCAGCAACAGGCGACGGATCCGGAGTTCAAGGAACTCATAACGTTATACAAGAACCCTAATGAGCTTAAAAAGACTCCACAGATCAAAGATCAGATGAAGGAGATGGCGTGGAGAGATGGGCTATTGTGGTACAAGGGCCAGCATGGCAAATTTGCATCACAGCCTGACAAATGGACTCTCTGGGTACCAGAGAAGTTGAGGCGCTTTATATATGTCGCAGCCCATAACTGCCCCTTACTGGCACATCCGGGTCGACAAAGAACTCATTGGTTCATAGCGAGGCGATTTTGGTGGAAAGGGATGAAGGAGGAGATAGACAGGGAAGTGGACGCATGCATCCGCAAAACCACAAAGACACCGCTGAAGGCGAACTTTGGCCTGATCGGTACATTCCCGTTACACGCCGGGATGTTTGAATTTTTACACATCGATCATGTGGGACCTTTCCCCGAATCGGCAGAAGGGTACAGATACCTTCTTACCGCAATAGATCGAGCCACCAATTATGTCTGGGTTGTTCCTGTTAAGGACGCTACAGGCAAGACAACTGCGGAGGCTCTGATCGATAGGATCGTCTCGCAGATCGGAGTGCCTAGAAAGATATGTTCTGATCGAGGTTCTGACTTTAATAATGAAGTCATCGACAGACTATCTAAGTACTACGGGATGAAATGGCAAATGTTACTGCCTATAACCCGAGAGCGAATGGCAAGATCGAGCGGGTACATAGACCTCTCAAAGCCTCGCTTAAGATGTACTGTATGAAGAAGGACAATCAGAGAGCCTGGGTGGAGGCAGCACCTTCATTTGCCTTTGCAATGAACTGTCTACCCTCATCGGCATTAGGAGGAGCCAGGAGCTCAGTCTCGCCATATCAATTGGTTTACGGCCGAGAGCCTAATATCCCAACCTCACTTCTGCATAGACACTTGGGCAGATGAGGATGAGTTGTTCGGGATGAGACTAAGAGCGAAGATGGAGGCGGAACAAATAGTTGCGGCGCACAGGGAGGCGGAGCGCAGAAAGACTGACGCACAAGGAGTGCGACAAGCGCACTTAGATCAAGTCCGTTTCCAGGTTGGGGATATTGTACTCTTGTACCATCCTCAAGTCCCTAAGGGGGTTAGCTCTAAGCTGTTTACCCACTGGAAAGGACCATACCAGATCATGGAACAGATGGGACCTCTGAATTATAAGATCAGGGGTAGAGGGAAGGTGCAGATTGTGAATGTTCGAAGGCTGATCAAATATGACCCCTTCTTACTTGAGGATGAATCCGTTGAGGAGGCGTTGAAACGGATGAAGGAGGACTTCAAAGAGGTACCGCCTATACAGAAGGAGGATACCTTAGAGGAGGAGAATGCCTATCGGGCACCTGTCACGGAGAAGGAGGAGACCGAGAAGGAGAGTAAGGAAGACTCAAACCGCAAAAGCGCGGCGGGGACTCAGTCTAAAGCCCCCATAGTCCGCGGCGGTACGAAGGAGAAGTTCACGGAGGCGCAGAGGAGGAGAGCGCAAAACGATCTCATCTTCGACTAACCGAGGAAGGTGGCAAGGTCGACGCGAGCGACGGATGTCCATGGAGGAGGAGGGGAGAAGGACACTAACCCGAACGCGGGTAATGTGGACATTCGACATGTGCGATGGAAGGAAGGAGAGGCGATTGCGGCCATCAAGTGGGTCCGAGACGCTTTTTATCTGTTGAGACCGGCAGAATCTCATGTTGCCGATGACACTCTCTCAGATCTTTATCTCATGCGAGCTGTGGCGGTCCCGCAGACTACACGGGCAGCACGGACATCGAAGAGATCCTTAGCAGCAAAAACAATACAACCGGTACTCCATTTTTGGAGAAGCATGGACCTTGTTGAGGATCCAAAAGCTAGACAATATTTACCGGTGTACAAAGACGCGAAAAATCTCGAGACATGGGATGATACTATTACCCTTCGAGACAAAGACCACACTGCGTGGACTATTCAGTCACTGCCTAGAGGAGTGCTTGATATTCCTTTTGACTTATCTTTGGGCGCCATCCCTAACAAAATATGGGACATTCTGGAGGAGTCGAAGTTTGACTTGACTTTTGTTGGCGGCCCGCCACCTGGCAAAGGGGTTCGCGCAAGGCGACGAAGGCAGTAAGTGACATTTTTTTCTTTTATCACGCGTCGGACATTGAAATCTGCATGTGGATTAATCTCATAGTGCCCATGTCAGATCATGTCTTATAAAATGTTTTTATACCATTGTTGTTCCTTGGCATTTTTATCGCAACATATGAGTGCGAGGGTCAATTGGCGAATGGATACGACACCGTATAAGGGGATCGCTTGTGAGTTTAGCGATGGTGTTCCTGGTACGACCCTGCTTCAAGTATCCAGGGTGATGTTCTCAAAAAATGTTCTCATAGTAGACATATTAAATTTTTTCTTTGGATATACTTAATATCGTCATACCAGCACGGTCCGTCTCTACTTGTGTCGGCATATCGCATGGTCGGGCTCACTCACCCCGGCTTTGGATATAGTTATTAGGTCTGGCCCCCTAGTACTATATTAAGGTAACCGATTGAATACAAGGGTATGTTATTAAAAGACAATGTATTTACTGATCGGAAGTATTTTTGGAGAAGGAGAAAAATTATAACGCTGCTTTTATTGCAATAGTAATACTATTTGTTCTTGACATACTGCCTCAGAATTAAGTTACGGGGGGGACAACAAGTGTGGAAGGAGGAGTTTTTATTCACAAAAACGAGGCTGGAGATTTATAGTTGACTCGTGTCTGGCGTATGCGTTTTATATATCCACTGCACCGAGTTTTTTCCCATTATTTTCAATATCGTTTGGCCGGATTTGACCTAATGCCATTTTAACCTTGGTCTGTTGCCGTTTTCTTTTCGGCTTCACTAAGCTAATATAACGAGACATCATTCTCTTTTGGGGATTTGTGTCTGGTTGTATTACCGACTTTTTATTGAGCTATCTTCTGTGATTGTAACAGGCCACAAATGTGGCTCTGATTCACAAACTTACTGAGTCACCCGGGATTCCCGGGACAAGGGTTAAAGTATCGTTTGAGTGAAGCCGCGCAGTTAAGCCTCCCTCAGCTGCCGGGTATTCATAGCACAATAATAAGTGAGTTGACAGCTGACGAATGGGAGACGCCGCCGGAATAAAATTATTTAAAACCGCTGCGGCAGACTCAGCCTCGAGCCGAGTCTCAGCGTCCGACTCTCTCAACTGAGCAGTCCCGGCACATTCGCTAGTAAGCCTGACTAGTTGAATATTATTACTTGAATAATCATCATATCAATCATCAAGCCTACTACAGGTGTAAGTTTAAACTTGAAGTAAATATTACCGGCGGGTCACAGTGAAGTTACGGGTGACTGAACGGTCACTGCCCGGTGGCGGTAATATCAAGTTATTCATATTATTAATAATCAGTATCAAGTCCGATCAGTCTGACTGTACTTGAATAGTTTGGTGGCACTCACTGTTTAACAGCCGCTCCGTCGGTCGATTCCTATCAACTTGATTATTTAGTCAATTACTCAATATAATAATATATATTAATAATATCAAGTCACTTGTAATTATTTACACTTGAATAACACTAGTGCCGATTAATTAATATATATTATTAATAACAAAAACTTTTTTTTCTCCGCTGTCAAAGTTGGCCGTATCTCAGGCTTCGATATTAATATCACCTCCATTTTATCAGAGGCTCTTCAAGTCCGTTCAGCTTCCCACTTATTCGTACAAGTGGCAAGGCTTTATTAAAACAGTGTTTGCGTAAAAAACGTTTGACGGTTGCAGTATTATATTTTACATCTTATGAATAATACTGAAAATAATTAGCACGGAGGCGGCAGCTGACGTCTGAGAGCGATCTGTCACCAACTTGAGAGACCTGGAGTCTGAGTCAGGCCGGGGATTGAATCACGTCCATTTTCCTCGTAGTCTGACGCTTCCCATTCGTCACTACGAGACACTGACAGCTGAGTATTTCAGTCGTATTATATATTAA
>WBZZ01006970.1:30000-35000 GCA_019918135.1 Paulinella micropora | reverse complement strand
AGCTCATAAGGAAATCTGGAACTAAGGTTTAACAGAAAGCTCCTGGAAAGAGTAAGATGAAAGAGAAAAGAAAGAGAAAAAGATAGAAAGAAAGAAAGGAACAAAGAGATAAAGAAAAACCAGGAAAAGAAAAGAGAACGAAGAAACAGAAAACAGCAAAGAAAGATACAATAAAAAAGAAAAACACAGAAGAGAATAGGAACAAAAAACAAAAGAAACACACAAAAAAAAACCCCGAAACAAAAGAAACAAAAACAATACAAAAAGACAACAACAGAGGCAGCGACAACAGGCAGCGACAAACACTAAAAGCAAACATAAACAAACAAACACAAGGCCAGACAGGGGCAAGGGAGACGATACTGAACTAGAAGGCAAGAGCAGAAAGCGCCAGCAGAGGTAAGACATAACTAACAATGGGCGCAAGTGAGATCAATTGACAGTCAGTGAGACAGCCCTTAAGGAAACTGCAGCACCTAACGCAATTCACTCGCACCCGGAGGCTATCGTAGCCAGGAGGGTGGTGTGCAGAGCGTAGTAAGGCTCGACGTGGCGTAGTCACGACGTGATTATGCCGAGTGCTGCAGTATCCTTTTTTTTTTTTTTTTTTTTTTTTTTTTTTTTTTTTTTTTTTTTTTTTTTTTTTTTTTTTTTTTTTTTTTGTATTGCCTTCTGCCGTAAGCTTCTTTTTTCTTTTTAACTTTTCGCTTGAAGCTCCTTTCTTTCACTTGTTTGTGTTCATGGGTTATCTGCTCTGAATAGGCCAAGTATGAAGGCGTATCGCTCGATTTGTCAAACAAGAATCTTCGAGCTTATGGCAGTCGCCAAGGGACTGCAGGTCACACAGACTATAGTTCTGACTATACATGCATAAAGACATCACTCCTTCCGGTCAGGACTACAGCTATTATGAGACAACAGAGTAAAATATTTATTAATGTTGGGTGTTTGGATACAGGAGATGTTACAGGTGAACCTCTGTGTATGTGTGTGTGTCTATCTCTCTCCTCTCTCTCTCTCCTCTCTCTCTCACCCTCTCTTCCTCCCTCCCTCCCTCCCTCCCTCTCTTTTCACTCTCTCTCTCTCTCTTTCTCTCTCTCTCTCTTGCTTGCTTGCTCTCTCTCTCTCTCTCTCTGTCACACACACACCACCCACCTACCCAAAATGTTTAACAACAGACATGCATATACGTATACACATGTACACATATACATATTACACATTTACATGTGCTCATAGACACTAGTCATACACAGCATGCCAACATACTCACATATGCATCATTTTAATGCTACCAGCCAGCTGTATATTGTATTTCTTTCTCTGTCTTCTCTTTCTCCTCTCTCTCTCTCTCTCTCTCTCTCTCTCTCTCTCTCTCTCTCTCTCTCTCTCTCTCGGAAGCAGCGCCTTCAGCACCAATCGAGCTTGACAAGGGTGTTTTCAATGTTGTCATATAAGCATATGCTCTCTCCTCTATCTCTCTCCTCTCTTTCTCTCTCCCTCTCTCTCCCTCTCTCTCCCTCCCTCCCTCTCTATCTATGTATCTATCTATCTATCTATCTATCTATCTATCTATCTATCTATCTATCTATCTATATCTATCTATCCATCTATCTATCTATCTATCTATCTATCTATCTATCTATCTATCTATCTATCTATCTATCTTCTCCGTTTCTCTTCTCACTCTCCCTCCCTCCCTCTCTCTCGCTCTCTCTCTCTGTCACACACACACACACACCACCCACCTATCCAAAACTTTTAACAACAAACATGCATATACACATGTACACATATACATAATACATATTAATATGTGTTCATAGGCACTAATCATACACAGCATGCCAACATACTCACATATGCATCATTTTAATGTTTGCGATTGCTTTTGCACCTGCTGGTCCTATCTTGTTTCCTCCCATGCGTAGCTCGATTACACTTTTGTTGTCCTATGCGATATGTATTTTTATGACTTTGCTACCGCGGCGCGGTGGCATTTGTGACACTGTGTGTATCTGAGAGAGAAACAGTGAGTGAGTGAGTGAGTGAGTACTAGTGTGTGTGTGTGTGTGTGTGTGTGCGCGCGCGCTTTTATGTGTATCTCTCTCTCTCTCTCTCTCTCTCTCTCTCTCTCTCTCTCTCTGTCTCTCTCTGTCTCTCTCTCTCTCTCTCTCTCTCTCTGTGCGTGTGCGTGTGTGTGTGTGTGTGAGTGTGTGTGTGTGTGTGTGAGTGTGTGTGTGTGTGTGTGTGTGAGAGAGAGAGAGAGAGAGAGAGAGAGAGAGAGAGAGCAGCCTGTCACACACACACACACATGTACACACACACACACACACACACACACCCACTCTGTGTCTATCTCATATGCACACACAAATGCTACCGGCGCCGCGGTAGCATAAACGACGAAAAATGTGTCGGTGTGCAGGAGAACAAAACATTGCAGACATTATATCTGGGAAGCAACGATATCGGAGATGCAGGCGCCAGTGCACTCGGAACAGCTCTCAAGGTACCTCCAGCGCCTTTGCAATATGTTGGGCTCCTGCCGGTCCGATTCCATTATATTCGAGGTCGATCGAGATAAGACTAGCATTGACCTAAAACAAAGTTGCTATTGAAACCTTGCTACCGCGCCGCTGCGCGCGGTAGCATTTGTGTTTGCATATGAGACACAGTGTGTGTGTGTGTGTGCAACACTGAGAGAGAGAGAGAGAGAGAGAAATAGAAAGAGAGAATATTTATAATGTATGCTCATGACTATGTAGGTTAACAAGGTGAGATAAATCTGGCATGGAGAGAGAGGAGGGGGGGGGGGGGGGGCGCGATGAAAACTTTATGATTGCGTAATTATCAGGTGAACAAGTCTTTGAAGGCATTGAGCCTCTGGAACAACAACATTGGTCCAGAAGGCGCAAAAGCGATCGCTGCCGCGCTTGAGGTACCTTTAGTGCTTCTCCAATAGCTTGCGCTCCCGCATCTCCGATCTGGTTCCAACCCAGATTTATCTCACGCAGAATCTTGTTAACCTACATGGTGATAAGCATGCATTATAAATGCTACCGGATTCCCAAAAGGTCTGCAATGTTTTGTTCTCCTGCACACCGACACACATTTCGCCATTTATGCTACCGCCGCGCGGTAGCATAAACGACAAAATATGTGTCGGTGTGCAGGAGAACAAAACATTGCAGACATTATATCTGGCAGACAACGCTATCGGAGATGCAGGCGCCAGTGCACTCGGAACAGCTCTCAAGGTACCTCCAGCGCCTTTGCAATATGTTGGGCTCCTGCCGATCCGATTAGATTTGATTGGAGGTCGATCAAGATAACAGTAGCATTGACCTAAAACAAAGTTGCTACTGAAACCTTGCTACCCGCGCGGTAGCATTCACAAATGCTGTTTGGCCTGTATTGCTAAATAGGTAAACAAAATTTTGGTTGAGTTTGACATCCGAGGCAACAAGATTGGGCCAAAAGGCGCCGCAGCCATTGCCAATATGCTCAAGGTACCTCCAACGCCTTTGCAAAGCTTTCGCGCCATCTGGTCCAATTTTATTGTTGTACATGTTGAGCTCGCGGAGTGTCTTGTTCTCCTGCACATCACATATGTATGCTTTTTAATGCTACCGCGCGCAGGTAGCAATGTGCAAAGGATTTATTATAAGTTAGCTTCCGAGGACTTTGTTAGCACTGCAATTCTAAGCAGTCTAAATGATGATTTTGCAAGAGCCTCAAAGTTTGATTGTTTTGTTAGAAATTTATCTTAAACCCAACATCTTGTTTCCTCTAAATCCTCTAACGCGCGCGGTAGCATTTTTACGCAAGCACGTGCGATGTGCAGGAAAACAGCACACTTCGTGAGCTTAGTGTGCGCAACAATCATATCGGGGATGATGGCTCAAAAGCCATCGGGAAGGCGTTAGAGGTACCTTAAGCATGTTTGCGATTGCTTCTGCATCTGCTGGCCAACCAAATGCTGTTTGCTCCCATGCGTAGCTTGATTACAGTTTTGTTTTCCTGTGCAATATATACTTATATGAGTGTGCTACCGAGCCGCGGGTAGCAATGTCCACTGTTTTACTCCATCTGAGCGAATGTTATAGCCACTCAATCCAAGCTCCAGCAGAGTTGCATTCGCCTATTACATACAGAAGAGTTCGCTTTACCAATGCTTCCGGGGCCCGGCTGCATGGCATCGCATGTGTGTTTCATGTGTGCAGGTCAATAGCACGTTGACTAGCCTGGAACTCGGCGACTACAACGCAATAGGTAATGAAGGGAAACAGGCGATCGAAACGTTACTGCGCAGAAACAATGAATGGGCAAGGCTCCATGAGCATGCTCGAAGTGTCATGCCGAAAATCTATGAAGCCTTGCAGCAGTTCACTGCCGAGATATGCACCTGCATAGCTTACTACAGTGGGCCTGACTGCTCAATTGCGATTGCAGAGGAACTTGCGACTCTTTCTCTTCTCTCTCCCTCCTCCTCCTCCTCCTCTTCTTCTTCTTCTTCTTCTTCTTCTTCTTCTTCTTCTTCTTCTTCTTCTTCTTCTTCTTCTTCTTCTTCTTCGCGATTGTTCTTGTCTTCTAGATCTTCTTCTTCTTCTTCTTCTTCTTCTTCTTCTTCTTCTTCTTCTTCTTCTTCTTCTTCTTCGTCTTCGTCTTCTTCTGCTTCTTCTTCTTCGTCTTCGTCTTCTTCTGCTTCTTCTTCTTCTTCTTCTTCTTCTTCTTCTTCTTCTTCTTCTTCTTCTTCTTCTTCTTCTCCTTCTTCTTCTTCCTTGAGGAAAAGAAAGGCAGAACGAAGCAAAAAAAGAGACAAGAAAGTAAAGAAAGGAAAGAAATGAAGGGAAAGGAAAATAACTTTCAAGAGGTCTCAATACAGGGTTGACATCTTAGTCTATGATTTAAATATCATCAACTTAGCGAGCGGCGGCTGCAAAAGAACTATAATATTAACCCTTAACCCGGCAATCCACAAATGTGGTTTAAAATCC
>WBZZ01006970.1:5000-12500 GCA_019918135.1 Paulinella micropora | reverse complement strand
CTTGTTATGAGGGGTACATAATCAGTGCTCCACTGATTCATGAGGCGGAAACTTTACTGAGAGAAGCTCTCTCACCACGCTCACGGCTCTTGGCTCGGGGTGGCCTCTGGTATCACTCGGGGTGCGGGGGGTGGGGGTTATCTGAGGGAGGGGGTTGGGCTCAGTGGGTCACTGGACAGGTTGGTTAACTAAACTACTGTCGGTATGAGTGGGAATGAAGGCGACAGGCTCCACACATTTCCACAAGCCTTGAAATCACTCAACTGCCACAGTAGCGACTGCCTGGACGCCGGGCTCCTGACTCACCCTCTCTCCCAGAACCCCTCGTGCTCACTTTGCGGATGCCATGGGGATGCTCTGGCGGAGGGTCGGGACGTGTTGGGTGCATGTGACCGGGCCTGTCACTTAGTGTTCTCGGTAGATGACTCTTTTGTAGCTTCTATCGGACGCAGGGTGGCTTGCCACGACACCTCAATGATGCATAGTACGTCACGTCTCTGGCCTGGTTACGGGGGCGGGTAACTGAGGCGGGTTCCTGAAGGCTGGTTACGGAAGCTATGTTATTGTTGTTGGGTTCCTGGCTGCTATGTTATTGTTGTTGGGTTCCTGGCTGCTATGTTATTGTTGTTGGGTTCCTGGCTGCTATGTTATTGTTGTTGGGTTCCTGGCTGCTATGTTATTGTTGTTGGGTTCCTGGCGGCGTACATGTTTATGCTTTTTTAAGGGTTGAGCTTTAAATAACCCCACTCGGGTCTTCTTTTATCGAGCTCACCACTCGGTGGATGGAGGCCTGGGGTAGACTTATACGATGTTCTTGATGCTAGGTTCCGTCTCCAGGGATTCGACTGGCATCGCTGCTTTGCCTCACCGCACTGCCTCACCCACACATCCACGCTGGCACATTGTTTCTCCTCTTGCTCTTGTACCTATGTCGCACACAGCTATGAGCTCACGCCGATGAGTGGTTGTGACGAGGTGCACCCAGCTGGATTGCGGGCGAGCCACGGCGGCCTCGCTCTCGCTCGCTCTCTCTCTCTCTCTCTCTCTCTCTCTCTCTCTCTCTCTCTCTCTCTTTTTTTTTTTTTTTTTTTTTTTTTTTTTTTTTTTTTTGTTGCTTTGCTTTGCTTTGCTTTGGGCGAGGCCTAGCTTTCACATGGGCGGGCTGAGCCTATGAGGGGCGCACGATAAGCGTTCCATTGATTTATGAGACGGGTCCCAATTACTGAGAGTAACTCATGTGAGTTGCTCATCATACTCATGGCTCTTGGCTCGGGGTGGCCTCTGGAATCACAAGGGGTGGGCACTGGGGGAGGGGGTTGTGTTCAGAGGGTCACCGCGAAGGATGGTCAACCAAACTACTGTCGGTCGGAGTTTGTACGAAGGCGAGAGGCCCTACACCTTACCACAAGCCTTGAAACGACTAAATGACCAAAGTAACGACGGACAGGAGCGGGGCTCCTGGCTCACCCTCTCTCTCAGCACTCTTCGTGCTCATCCTGCGGATGCCATGGGGTTGCTCTGGCGGAGGGTTATGGGGTGGTGGGTACACGTGCACGGGCCTGTCACTCTGTGCTCTCGGTAGATGACTCACTTGCAGCGTTTATCGGACGCAGGGTGGTTTGCCACGACACCTACCTCGATGATGCACAGCGGGTCTGCCTCGTGCCTGGTTACGGATGCAGGTGAGTGTTTGTGTGTATTCCTATACATACGTACACGTATGCTTTTTAAGGGTTGAGCTTTAAATAACCCCACCTGGGTCCTCATTTATCGAGTTTACAACTCGATCAATGCGGCACCGGGGTCCCATACCACTTATGTCAGGTTCTTATGCGAAGAGCGCGGCCGCTAGTGCTGGCCCTATGGGTCAAGGCGGTAATCCTTCAGGTTTAGACGTTCCCCGTGGGAGTGCGCCTGCGGGTGGCGATGGCTACTCGGCCGGGGTGGGGTGGTCGAGTGCCCGCGTACCTGACGGGCAACCTGAATCACGTAGAGCCAGCAATCCTGCTGCATCTCGATCACCCTCCCCAACCTCGGAAGAGAAGTCACGTCCGGAAAGGTCTGGTCACGGCGTGTGGCAAGCGGTACCGCCACCGAGGAGGTGGCGGAGGAAGGTACGAAATGAGCTGGATAAGAGATGTTGCATAGTATGGGGGCTATCGCATGTCTCTCAGACAGTGGTCATGGCGCGAGAGCTCCGAATTCTCGGTCTCGGGGAAGTCGAGGTGGAATTCGCGGGCAGAGGTAGTGGGCGACATTTGCGGATTAAATGTGCGTCTTGTGAGGAGGCCGAGAAGATGGTGCGGCTGCTGCGGGAGCGTAAGTTCTTCACGGGAAAGGTTCACGTTGCGACGGGTAGGACTTTCCGGGAAAGAGAGAAGCAGCGGGCTGCACGGGGGGGGTGCCCAGTATGTAGAGATGCAGAGGGAGCTTCGCAAGCAGGGATTTGGCTACTGGGTGCTCGACGTGGAAGTCGACGAGCCCCAGGGCGAAGCCTCAAGCGGTGAATCTCCCTTGGCGGAGTGGGGCGGGATGCGGGAGCTGGAGGAGCTGGGGCGGAGGGTGCAGGATGGGCCGTGGAGGGTGGCGGAGGGCTCCAGGCGGGCTCAACCGAAGCGCAGGCATCGGCATCAGCTTCGTTCTTCCCAATTTGTGAAAGGCTTCCCACTGAGGGTGGGCTCACATAATTGGCAAGGCAAAGTGGGTGCGGATAGCCCAGGCTTTGGGGAATGGCCGGAGCACTACAAGGAGCGAGGCTGGGTGATCGTCGGAGTCCAGGAGCACAACCTATCGTCGCAGAAGGTGGAGAAGCTCCAAGTCGACGGCTTCGCAGTCCTCGGCAAAGCGGCTGCAACTGGTGCGGGCTCGCGTCTCTTGGGGGGAGTCTTGACGTTGGTGGCCAACTATCTGGCACCGTGCGCTACCACTGTACAGGCGCCTGTTCCACACCCACAGCAATTGTGGGTGAGGCTGTCGTCTGGGAGCGCGACGGCGTCGGATGTGTTCGTCGGCAACGGCTACTTCCCCCAAGAAAATCAACGAGAGGAATCTATTGCAGCCTATGAGGCGTGGCAGGCGGCCGTCTCCTACTTCGCCACCAAAGGTCATGTGGTTACGGTTGGTGATGCTAATGCTAAGCTGGGGCCCGCCAGAATAGCGCGGGAGGAGGGAGTGGTGGGCCTCTTTGGCGAGATAGATGGGAGGGGTAGAGGGGTTAGGAGTGAGAATGGTGAGTTGCTGGCTGCGATGCTTGTTGCCACGGGGTTGCGCAATCTCAGTGGGTTTTCGCAACCACGGGGGGACAAATATTGGTGGTCTAGGCAGGAAAATGTAGGTGGACGAAGGCATCTACTGGATTACATCTGCGTCTCTTCCGAGCTGGCGGAGGAGGCAAGCTTCGGCGTCGACGAGGTAGACCTTGATACCGACCACAAAGCTGTGTGGGCGGAACTGGTCTGGGGGGGACAGCCACCCCCCAAAAAGCAGGTAAAGAGGTACAAAGCATTCAAGGCAGAGCGCTTGATAGGCAGGGTAGTTGAGGGTAAGGAGAGTGAGCTGTCTAAGCTTAGGTTGAAGTACGACGAGACCTTTGCAGCTGGTATATCGGGGCTGTTGCCAGATGGCCTCCCAGATCTATCAGCAGTGGAGGACCCGGATGAGCTTCAGCAGGAGGTAGATAGGGTCGCTAGCTTAGTGGTCCGAGCTTTCACGGGCGCAGCCGTGAAGGTCTTGGGAGTTCGGGTGATTAGGCCAGGGTTTACTAATGCATGGTTTGATGAGAGTCTTAGGGAAGCGATTGCGCGACGGAGAGAGGCATACGGCCTCTGGCGATGGAATGAGGCCAACCGAGAGGCCTGGCAAAGATATAAAGAAGCGAGGAAGGCGGTCAGAAGGTTATGCAAGGAGAAGAAGGAGCAAGCGTGGAAGCGGGTCCAGAATGACACCGCTGCCAACTTCAGGAGCGCTACCATGGCCACGTACTGGAAGCTGTCAAAGCGTTTGGGCGGGGTTCGGCGGTCGAACGCTTCTGCTCCTGTTCGGAAGCCCGATGGCACTCTGGCATGCACACTCCGGGAAAAACTACAAGAATGGGAAGAATACCGCCGACGTATGGTGGTCCCCAAAGAAAACCAGTTTTTGGAGGATGCATGTGTAGAGGAAGTCGGTTCTGATGAGGAAGCAGCGCGGATTGAGCCCGAGCGGAAGGCCCGCGAAACCTTCCAGTATAACGACAACCTGCGCGACCAATTCGAGGCCATGGCGCAAGCCGAGGAGATCCGGACTGAGACGGGCCCGCTGGACTATGATTACACCGAGAAGGAAGTGGAGCTCTGCCAGGAAAATCTCCAGAATCACAAAGCGTGCTCACCGGATAAGATCAAGAACGAGATGCTCAAGTACGGAGGCACGCGGATTGTGAGCTTTCTGGTGCGCTTCTTCAACTGGTTGAAATCGTGCGAATACACCCCCAGCGACTGGGGCAAAGCGATTATCGTCAACATCCCAAAAGGAGGCGACCCAACCGATCCAGAAAATTGGAGAGACATCGCGATTCTGAGCTGTCTGGGTAAGATGTATCTGTCCCTTATGGCGGCGAGGCTTACGGCTTTCATCGATCAGCCGGGCAGGCTTCGCCCAGAGCAGGGTGGGTTCCGGCCAAAACGTAGTACGGGGGACCAGATTTTTGTCCTTAAGGAGCGTCTGCGCCTTAGACAACAAGCTGGCCTCCGTTCTTTCGTTTTGTTCGTGGATCTGAGAAAGGCATTCCCTACGGTTTGGCGGGCCGGGTTGTTTCAGAGGCTAACCCAGATGGGGGTACAGGGCAAGTTCTATCGCATTCTGCGGCGTTTTTACCGAAGAACGTCATCGCGAGTGCTAGTCGATGGCGAACTCACTGGTGAAGTGCTGGAAGAGATGGGAGTTCAGCAAGGGTCGCCGTTGTCACCGTCGCTGTTCAACGTCTTCATGGATGAGCTAACGGTCCGAATCGCGAAAGAGTTGGAGATCGAGGACCTCAACCGCATCGAAGACATACGGACCCTGCTTTACGCCGACGACGTTGCGGTAATTGCGCATAGTGTCACGGAGCTTCAACAGATTGTAAATGTCGTGGCGACATTCGTGGAGGACTATCGGCTTGAAATCAACCTGAAACCGGGCAAGACGGAAGTCATGCCGATATACGGGCACGCCAAGTCAAAAAAGTCGCCCCCATGCGTGAGGTTCCGGGGCAAGGTTCTCAACGTCACCGACCACTACAAATACCTGGGAGTTCTGCTCACGGACACCCTCTCCGATAAACCGCAAGCGAAGCGGGCGGCGGAAATCACTGTAGCGGGAACGGCTGCCTGCTACCCCCTCTGGATTGCCCATGAAGTTCCAGCGCGTCTTCGGCTGATGAATTGGCAGCAAATGGTTGGCGCAAAGTTGCTTTACGCATCGGCTTTTTGGGATCTGCCGGGCGCCAACAAGCTGAGTAAGCTGGAGGGCGCGTTGGTAGCGCCCCTGCGGGTCATCTTGGGTGTTGGTACGCGCACAAGCGGCTGCATCACCAGGGGTTTAGGCCGCACGCCGAGTTTTAGCATCCTTGCCAAGGCGGCCCGGCTTCGGTTCCTAGGGCGCATCGAGTTACTGGGCAACACAGCGCTAACACGCAGGCTTTACAACACGGGTCGGTGCAAATGGAAGGAAGATACGGAAAATTTGATCTTAGCAGATCACAGGCTGCGGGAGGGCTTGGATGCGCTCAAGCGGGTCGTGAACGAAGATGGCACGGTAGATGATAAGGACTGGCGGGCCGCTCTGGCGAACTGGAACGAGGTGGTAAAGCAATGGTCTGTCCGGCAGGAAGTAGCTGGCTGGGAGCGGCAGGCTAAGCCCTCTGATGGGCTTAGGGTGCTGCTTAGCCAGATGTCTTCCCGCTCTGCTTTCCCACGTTGGCGGGCGCTGGAGGGGGGAAGTCACAACCTTATCAGAAGGCGATTGTTGAGCTGCAACAATCGCCTTCGCCTCTACCGATCCAAATTTGGCTCATGCTCGCCGGACTGCTCAAGCTGTTTCGCCTTGTGTGGCACTGAGGTTAACGAGTCGTTACGTCACTTCCTGCTGCATTGCCCAACGTTTGCGAGCTCTCGTGAGGCACTGTTTAAGTTTATCGATGAGGCGCAAGCCCGGCAGCCCCTCATGCTGAATCGAGGAGGGCTTTATCACAGGGAACTGCGGGAGGCAGAGGAGGAGATGAGGCTCTTCAAGAGGAATGGCTGAAGGGGGAGGAGTAGGTAGAAGGAGGGGAAGGCCTAGTCAGGTAGAATGTCTGGCTAGATCTGTTGTAGGTGGAGGTCAGCGCAGCGTCGCGGACTTCTTCTCGGCAGATAACTCCTCTCACTCCTTGCACCCACTTGCACATGCACAGCACGCTCATTTGCACATTGCACTGCCAGTCGAGTCTTTGGAGCGGAGCCGCGTCACCGAACGGTCCCGTGCTACCAATGGAGGCACATGTCCGACAGGATCAAATGCCAATTGACTGATAAGTCTATTATTATTATTATTATTATTATTATTATTATTATTATTATTATTATTATTATTATTATTATTATTATTATCATCGTCAAAATGGACCTGGTCCATTGCAAGCGATGATTGACTGCCAACATTATCATAATGATAATAATAATAATGATGATGATGATAATAATAATAATAATAATAATAATAATAATGATAATAATAATAATAATAATAATAATAATAATAATAATAATCAAAATGGACCTAGTCCATTGCAACCGATGATTGACAGCCAACATAAAGTCTGGATCCACACGTTGTCCATTGCATAACACTGCACCTGTATGTATGCATGTGTATGTGTATGTGTATGTGTATGTGTATGGAAACATAAAGTCTGGATCCACACTCTGTCCATTACATAACACTGCACCTGTATGTATGCATGCGTATGTGTATGTGTATGTGTATGTGTATGTGTATGTGTATGTGTATGTGTATGTATATGTGTATGTGTATGTGTATGTGTACGTGTATGTGTATGTGTATGTGTATGGCAACATAAAGTCTGGACCCACACTTTGTCCATTACATAACACTGCACCTGTATGTATGCATGCGTATGTGTATGTGTATGTGTATGTGTATGTGTATGTGTATGTGTGTGTGTGTGTGCGTGTGTGTATGTATGTATGTATGTATGCATGTATGTACCTGCAGCAGCAATGGGCTGCAACAGATAGATAGATAGATGAAATATCGACTAATGTCAGAAAAAAGGAGCTTCTGATTTCGTCAACCAGGAAGTCTGTGGGTAAAGTATTAACCCGATGCCCAGCTAAGCCGTGATGTTTGCATGGAAGGGACTGATACAGGCAATACCAAAGCTTCCTAGTACCAGGCGGGGCCAGGGCTCGTTCCATAAAGCGCCCCTTGCAGAACGAGCTCCCACCTCCATTACAGAGGGCCCAGTAAGCAGATGGAGTT